>NW_019060395.1:479689-502643 GCF_000696155.1 Zootermopsis nevadensis | reverse complement strand
CCAGAAGACAGAAATCTTCATACTCATCGCCCTGATGACGGAGGCAGTATGGCCTCTGAAACGCTGGTTAACATCGACCAGACTACACAGCGCAACAACCCAGAAGACAGAAGTCTTCATACTCACCGCTGTGAAAACCTCAAATCATTCATGGAAAGACCAGTTCTTGTTGAAGAATCTCAGGCTTAATAAGCCTGATTAATATCAGTTCAAGAAGAATAAAAATATTATAGCCTTCGAATAACAATGCCCCTTGTTGTGTTATGAAACTTTTAATGAGTGTCAGCACAACGTTAATTTGGAAATAAATTTATAAGTTGGGGAAATCAGGGAACACGTTCTTGTTTACGATAAAACTGTTACGTCATGTAAGAGAGTTTGGTTCGGGGTGTTTGATGGACGTGTTGTGCTTCAAAGCCTCACTGTTACTTTTATATCGCTTTTACATTCACGTCATGCTCGTAGGTTTGACAAACACATATCTGGGGACAAAGACATGGCCTCGTGAAAAGCAGATTTCAAGTATCCATGGTTTTCTCTTTACTATAGCAGAATTTGGTTTCACGTATCCGTGGATGTTAACTTGCGTACACACGGATCAAATCAGCGTCTTCCATACCAAGAGACAAACGTCTTCAGAGTTCGGGCTGTGATGACAAAGACTAATTTTCTGCCTTCGACATTATCACTGCTACACGTCTTCACAACACAATTTCTTGCTTTATATCTAACCTGCATGGTTTGGTCAGGATTGGAGCATTCTCGTTAGCCATGTTAATTCGGCTAACACTTTAAAAAACGACTAATAAGTAGTCTTATTTTCGCGGTTTAATGGCATTCCATACACTGAAACAAAACAAAATCAAGTAGGATTTGAGGTTTTCAAGGCGGTGGGTCATCAGGGCGATGATGTTGGAGGCAGCAAGGGCCTCTGAAACGTTCGTAAACGTCTACCAGACTGCACGGCGCTACGACCCAGAAGACAGCCATCTTTAAAGCACAATCAATTAGAAAAAAATGCATAATTAACCAGCTCAACAAGCCTATGTTAACCGCCTTGTTCAGGTTAACGTTCCCCGTCTGTTTACGCAGGCGCTGTTGGAAGAGACACGATTTAGTGTAGACTTGAGGTGAGGGGGAATGCATGACATTCCAAGTTAAGATGTCAGGAAACATCGACTGCAAACACGCTAGAGGCCAAGCGAGAAGTGCTGACACTTGCGCAAAGGACTGATTTTGGTAGTATGAGATGGACCCGTCCGAATCACGCGCTACAGGGGTGTCAGCTTCAGTTGGTTTGTACTGTCCACAGACCAGGAGAAAAGCCCTGCGGGGAGAAGTCATTTCTGGGGCGGTGCAAGGGGAATGTTTACTATCAAGTGGACTATAGGGCTGCTATTGGTGGGAAGTGTGACACGTCAGAGTTTTACACTACTGTACACAGACTGAAAACATCAAGCAGTTAAGAGTAGCGTGTAGTGAGTGCACCTCTAATGTGTTCTGCGGGTGTTGCGATAATATTTTAGATTAAATCACTGTGCCACTGTGAGGTAATCTTAAAGCTGTGCCCATTAGAACACATGAAAGCCTGTTATCTGTTGTTCGTTCAGTGGTTGTGGAACGTATGCTTTTAGGATGGGTCGTCACTCTCCGCGAAATCTTGCGCATGGTCGTATATCGAATTCCTAGCAGGGCTTTTCTCCTGGTCTGTGGACTGTAGCTCTAACTGTGTTTAGATCGGTGCGTCACCGCAGGTGAGGCTGTGCGACCCCCACTACTACTAAACTCCCCTCTCTCGGTTTACACGTCGCGCATTTAGGGGCCACCACTACTCGTGCTACCTCTACTTGCTTGTGTCCTGGTTTTTGACATAGCGCGCTGTAACACAGTTCTCACGATTTAAACTGCGTAATCCTACAGAGGTGTCGATTAAAGATATCTTACCTGAACAGCTGACTTAGGTCAGGGGCTCACTTCGACGTCACTGTGACGCGTGTGTTCAAGCGGATGGAGGGCAATTCGAGCATCTGTTGTGATCATGTTGAATCAGTCTGTATACTAATTGCAGTTTCCAAATGATGAACAGTGTAGTCATGGACAGTTGTTATCCGAACATCCCCTGTCTCATTTTGTGAGAGAAGTCAGTGTGTATGAACTTCCTACTTGCTAATGTAAACTGGAGATTTGTTGAAATATAACCTAGTAATTTATGATGATGACGTCACTATGCGTTTCTTCCAGGTTCCTGAATGCGGGGTTTATTCTAGCCATTACATTAGCAAATGTTGAGAGGTGAGAACTCGATCCTTTGATCTTCCGGATACGTAGCAGGAATTTTTCCACGTTCCATCACACATATGTTCTGTTTAGACGATCTAGGACCTATTTTCTCAGCCGACCAGTTTTCTGAACTCTGATCTTTCGTTGTTAAGTCTTTGTATTACAGAATTATTCGGTCTTCAGTGGTGACAAGATCGTCTGGAGGGCGCAAAACTATAATGAATTTAATATTTTAAGATGGTAAAGTGTGTTATTAAAAATGGAATAAAAATCTGAAAAAGAACATCGTTTGATATCTGGTAAAAATCTAATAAAAAATGCACGCTAGCATAATGTATGAAAATTGTATTTGAATTATTTATCGTTTTGAAGCTTTATATAATTATATACACCTGAGGATGGTTCTTTTAGGAACTGAAACATGTCGTGAAACATGAAAAATGATGGTCTAATGTAAATCGAATATTTCGATAAAGAACATCATTTAATATTTTAAATATTTTAAATATTTTAAATGTTAATTATTGTAATATTTTAATATTTAATAAGAATTTATTGTGATTAGACGGACAAGATTTAATATATACTTAATATTTTAAATAAAAATTTTAGTTTGTAAATATACATTCATAGATTTGTAGAACTTTAATTAATAAATAATAATCTCTCATTTCAATTATTACCCTATTTATCGAAATTACAATCGGTCTTACTGTGTTTCAGATGTAATTTTATACCGCGATGATTTGACCTTCAGGGCTACGTTTGTAAAATCTTAAGTATAAAGTCATGTCGGTATAAAAGAACTGGCGTGTCTGATGACCACCAAACATCCTCCTCGCTGTCACAATCCTTTGCAACAGAGATTTCCGCCGTGCAGAAATACAGGACTAAGAATTACGTGAAGTGATTCCTGGAAATGAGCGAGCCCGGGAAATCTAGGAAAACGCTCGAAGATGAAAGTATTTCTCATAGTCTAATGCTTCTAAACATAACAATAATACTGATATATTTATGTTAGACGGTTTCTGCATAACCTCCGCGGATGATGCAACGCCATTAAATAACTTACCAGTCAATTAATCATTAAGGTTGTAGAACATTTCACAATTTTGTTGGCCGTCTGGGTTGCAGCGCCGTGTAGTCTGGTAGAAGTTTACCGACGTTTCGGAGGTCTCTGCTGTCTCCATCATCAGGGCTATAAGTCATCGATGAGTAATCTTCTATCAGACTACACGGCGCTACAACCCAGAAGACAGCCATCTTTGGACGCACCACCGTCAAAACCTCAAATCCTGTTTCACAATTTTAATGGTGTAGTGGTCAAGGTAGCGATGTTTTTTCGTGGTCAAAACGACTTTGATGTGTTGCACATTGAGATTAAAACGACGAAATCAGTACTTCACTAGAGGCTGCACCATCGTGATTTATTTCTTTAAGGATAATCTAAGAGAGAACGCAGACTTGTGGGATAAGAAATCTCTTTCCACTGAAATGAAACGAGACATGTGAGATTCGAGGTTATCACGGCCTTGAAGACGTCCATTTTGGTCTTATGTGTTGTAACTCCATGTGGACTTATAGGCAGACATCAGCGTTTCCCAGGAACGTACGTCCTCCATCTTCGAAGCTGAAGTTGAATGCAATATGTTCTTCCGAAATGTTGGTACCTGCCCGAAACTCCACACAGCGTTAAAAACCCAGAAAACCAACATAAATAAGTATTTCTTGCTTTTTGCTTCGCTCAAATTTCGGGATGGAATAAAAAAATCATTCGTATTTTCAATAGAATTTGAATGTAAATATATGTTATGTGTTTCCCTGAGCAGTATTTGTCGGAGAAATTTTTTTACTAGTGCGGTTAATTTTCGTTACAGTGGCCGACCTGTAATTGTACCCACATCTGAGATATTTCAGTTCATTTCACATCATAATAAGTGACGTATTGTATTTTCGTGAGGTTTTGAAACAAAAACATTCTGTTGCATGCTTTTGTCATAAGTTAAATTAAGTCAAGGAGCTTGTTGTATCTCAGATCATAGACTCATTGTATCTTTGAAAATACGCGCTGCTGCGTTCACATGTTTTTGCGAGTGAAGTAGCAAGTCCCGTCCCGTCACATACTACGTGATTCATATCGGCCACAAAAACTGTTTGTATTGGCCTGCATTGAGTGCCTCCCCTCCCGACGATCTCGTGGTTTAGAGGAGCGGAGGAGGGGGGGCAGTGTTGTGGTTTCCACGCTGCCGTACTTCCAGTTTGCGCCAATGTAGCGTGCGGGACAGAAGTGGAGCTAGTTGTGGATCTGCAGTCGCCGTACCCAGCAAAAAGGTACGATCGAGTTCTTTGTTACAGTTGTCAGAGATTGTCAACACCGTTGTTACTCCAACAAATGTTTCCGTTGTCTATGACTATTAGTGAGATCATATCAGGTCTTACGCGTGTTGAGCCCGTGTTAAGGGGGGGTTTACGCGTAGCCTTTAGTTCCGAAATGTGTGATTCACTGTGAGTGTTTGACAAAATTTGATTAGAGAATCAGGATGCGTTACGAGAGCGCCGATATTTATGTGCGCGTCATAGCTTTTTTGTACGTCTTTCGTGATTACAATTGCAAAACATGTCCCCACGCTAGGAACATGACAGCGTCTGTGTTTTGACATATAATAATGACTCCTGTTCACTGATTAGTTCGAAATGGAAATCATTTTGTTCCTCGGTAAATTTGTTGGCTGGACTAAGTTGTAAAACTACCGCTTTTGAAGAATACCTAAACACTTTTTAACATGTTTTAATACGTGTTGGATGGGTCTGGCTAGTTCTTTGCCAGATCAGTGGAGTTGGAGTAACATGAAAGAAATGTTTTACTATATGACACAACAGTGGAATATTGTTGTTATTGTCATTGATGTTGCTATTACTGTTATTATTATTGTTGTTATTATTATTATACATTAGTGTGATTGTGCTCTTGTTGGAGAGATTTAATAGTACTGCATTTCTGCACGTCCAGACTTGTAGAACAGGATTCGACACTGACTGTGTTTGAAACCGTTTGTCATAGATTTTGTGGTTTGTAATGACACCATTTATATTGTGTAGGCCTACATAAATCGTCTTATATTCGATAATCGATTATTGACGTTGCTTACATCAATATACAGAGGCCTATACGAAACGTGTGTTTTCTGTACTCTGTCCACTCACCTACTTCTTGCCATATTTTATTTTTAATGGTATATGTGTAGAATATTTGTTTAAATGCTAAAATATAATTGATTTCTTGATCAGTCTAGATACGACTCTGAAATACTGTTTTTGCTAGTCATGTAACAAAAATGTTTAATATCTGCCCGTCACATAACCTATATTGCCTTTTCATCATTAGTCTTGTTAATTCCTTGTGTTGCCGTAGGTATGTTCTGAGTTTGTTTGTTTGTTCGTTCGTTTGCTTTTTGCACTGCGTTTAGTTTCGTAGGAGATTTTACTGTCACTGTGTCTGTGTTGTGTTACATGCGGAAGTTTCGATTAAATTTGGTGTCGGGGAATTTTTCTTTAAACTTGTTGAAATTTCTAGATCTGTACTGGTCAGTTAATTTGCAAAGATTGTGGAAAATGAATGAGATAAGCGTGTTAGGAGATTTATTAAAACAAAAAAATTATATAGAGAGGAACAATTGGTTAATAAAATATAACAAGAGTTATAAGGAATTTGTATGGGGTTGTTTGGAAAAAATCAGGCGAGAACAATAAAAATATATTTGAGGAAAGTAAGTAAATGGTGTGTTTTATAAGGAGAGACAGCATGTGGTAACAAGTGTGAGAGTGAAATTACCACAGGTGTTCTACACTGAATTGAATAGTAACTGGAAGAAGGAAGTATGTATTTGGAGACTAACAAGTGTTATATCTCAGTAAATTTTAAGATAAATTTAAAAGATTAGTTAAGAAATATTAGGTGGAAAGAGCCACAAATTAGGGGGTACCAAAGATGAGAGAATGGTCTGTAAGTGGAAATATAAATGGAAAAGAGAGTGTGAAAAGGCAAGGCTTAAAAATAGGCAGACGTAGGATGATGACACTAGGGAGTTATGTCCGATACTGAAAACTGTAAATACCAATAGACTAAAAAAAAGTCAATTTCATTATCATTGTCATTATACTGGCCAATTACGGATTTCTTATATTTTGTGTGTCGAATAGAATGCTTCGGACATCTCCAGACTAATAAAATTAATATTTTATGTCTGAGGATATGATTCACGTGCTATGAGTAGTTGGAGATCGTTTGAGACTCTTTGTTTCATCATCCTCCCCCCCCCCCTCGCTTTAAATCGTACAAAAATCTTACAATAGAAGAATCCACAAAACAAAAAACACATTTCATGGGGGTAATGGAAATGAAAATAAATGTTACATTGTAGATTAAATTATCTGTTTATTTGTTTTGACACATCCGTTCTCACACCCACTTCAGCAGTTCGCTCACTAACACGCGCCTTTTACCATTGTAAAACCCAGTGGTAACTACAGCAGCCGTCACCAAGTTGTATGCTTCAAGGCCACGGAATGACTTCCCACAGACACACACACGCTTACGGGGCGCTCCAAGTCATCAGTACAGCTGTACTAGCTTTGCTGTGACCTTGAGCAAGAACTTTGGTGACGGCTGTTGTATTTATGATCACCTGGTTTGGTAATTTTTGCCTGTAGTTGGCTCACAGAATGTACTCAAGTGTTAGGTATGAATTTTGGTAGTAGACAGCGTTTATTTTCTAAAAGGGGTTAATCAGTTGATCTTTGTAACGGAGACGTGTTGTTGTTTTATTTGCTTAAATTTGAAATACTTAGACGAGCTTTAAAGTTTAAATGTTTAGACGAACTTCGGTTTCGTAGAGTTAGCAATGACACGTTCAGTGCTTGAAGGAGTTTGAGCGCTTTTGATGTTATGAACGTCTGTCTCAGTGCTGTAACCCTACTGGAAGTGGAGGGGGAGTGAAAGTGACCTATTTAATTGTCCTGCAGTGGAGTGCTCGCAGGGAATGAGCTCTGCCAGTTCGAGGCTACCACCGGATGCAATATAGGCCTGGCCTGTGTTATTACAGGCTCTATATTTGTTCTCTTACACACCATCATACCGCTCTTATCAGTCTTGGAAAATTCCTGCCTTCACTTTCTGTTTCCCCTCCTATTCCTCTCTTGTCTTTCCAGTTTTATCGATATTATTATTAATTCTTTACTGCTTTATTCTTGCTTGTATAGTCTTTTTGTCGATTTTTATCTTTCGTGTTTCATATTTATATTTTATCCATCTTCCAGTTTGTAATTTTGTATAGTCTTTTTGTCGATTTTTATCGTTCGTATTTCATATTTATATTTTATCCTTCCAGTTTGTAATGTTTTGATTCTACCTTTTCGCCTTCCGTATTTGTCAATATATGGTCGTGTCAACTGAAGTCTTATTCCGATATGGTAATAGTGAATGTTCCCGTCTTCGCAGGTTTACTTCAACACTTTTACCATAGTCTTCCATTTTAATTTCGTACCAGTAATGGACGTGGGACGTAATTAGGATCGCCACATTCGGTACCAGGCGGTAACGAAGTCAGTAAAATTATATCCGAGCAAATACGTACCGTTATCTTCCTGGAGCTACGTCTGTGAAGATTCTGGAGTAGCATGGAGTGTTGAGACGTGTAATAACATCGCCGTGGTATGTTCTGTAAGGACTTTGGAACTGTTTGTATGTCTTCTCGGAAAGGGAACCTACCATTACGTGGCTGAAACGAACAAACTCAGTTAACATAACACAGATCAGCCAACCTAACCCAAGAAAAGCATCCAGAAATAATATAATCTAACCCAGTGGTATTCAACTTTTTTTGTTCGCGTACCCCCAGATATAATTTCTCTTTAACTTTGTACCCCCAAAGTTGTTGGTGTATAATTCAAGTTATACATAGTATATAATCTACATCTAAAGTAAATTAAATAAATTACATTACTGATTATTAAGTGTTTATCATTTTTTTTTTAAATTTCACGCACCCCCTAAGATGTCTTCGCGTACCCCAGGTTGAATACCACTGATCTAACCCAATATCAAGAAGACTTGAACATTTGTTAGTGTTATGTAGGTAGTATGATACAAAACACTTCTACCTTACAATTATTTTAGTACCGTCTCCAAGAATACGCGCCCTAGTATCCTACTCAGTTCAAATCCTCAAAGCCTAATTCCGTAGATCCTCTTTAATCCTATTTTCCTATCTTCGTTTCGTTGTTAAGTGATGTTTTCTCTTTAAAATTGCCTAGCCAGTGGGATACAATTCCAGAACTATATCAGTAATGAAATTCCTCGTGTACTCTCGTCTTCCACTTAATTCGTTTGTCTTTTGGCCATATATTTTCCTTTATACTTTTTTTGTATAGTATTTAATTGTGTAACTGCACAGAAGCCAATGTTTTATTCGTGAACAGAATTAATTGAACTAACGCCACGCGTCGTTTGCATTACCTTGAATATATAAATATAATTTCTGAAATATGTTCTTGTTACCTGCAGTTAGATACTGTATTTATTGTATCTCGTTAAATGTTTATCATATAAAAGCAACAAACAATATGTTATTTTACGTGCAGTCTTTCGTTCTAATTCTTTTCGCTAAGAGTACTGTTTGTGTTAAACAAAATTCAATTCACTTGACAACGTTTAGCGTCGATTCCCAGTCTCAACTAACTAACTAAATCAAGGATATTCCTTCTTGAGAAGCTGATAGTATGATTAACTAGTCAAGAAATTGCCGGCTTTTATGGAACGCGAAGGTTCATTGTCATGTTGATAAGAACCAGCCACAGGCCCCTCTCCTAGGCCAAATGAATCCAATCCATACACTCAAAACCTATTTCCTTAAGATGCACATTAATATTATCCTCTCATCTATGCCTAGTTCTTCCGAGTGGCGTCTTCACTTCAGGGTTTCCAACCAAAATTTTGGATGTCATATATTTTATTCAGCGATCTGTTTTCAAACAGCCCCGATCTGTGTTCTCGTAATTTAAGAGACCAGTTTTCATGACGATGCAAAACATCAGGTGAAATTGTACTTTTGTATATTTTAATCTTTACGTTTATTAAATAGACGAAAAAGAATTCTCTCCCCAGCAAAGGTACACGCTCAGTGTTTTTAGCAAAGAACACGCACAAATTGGAGATATTGTCCAAAGTTTGTGTGTTGTATCACTTTTGATGGCCTAGAGCAGAGTTGGGCAACCTTTCTACACTCGCGGCACACCAAATATTGTCGAAGAGTCATGGCGGCACACCAACCCCATTTTGTATATTGTGGGGGGTAAATGGTTTATGACATTTATTGGCCGCGACAACTTCTTACACATTGACCCCAACCGAAAAATGTTCTATTTCATGTTCATAGGCATCCCAACAATTACTTCATTCACACACAGAAGAAGGCAATGGCAAACCACTTCTGGATCATCTGCCAAGAACGTATATGAACAGGTCCCAGTCCGAGAAAAGGATGGAAGGATCCTGTTCATATGGACCTGTCGTCAGACAGAACACTAAATAATAATAAAATTATTATTATGTAATTTGCTTTTATTATATTTATTATTTGAAATAAATTAAAACATATTTATACATATCGTTTAATCCAAAATTTATTAACTATGTATAATTATTGAAACTTAAAGATGCTGATTAATATTTTATATGTAATTATTTCACAGTATCCAAATCAGTTTCCCGCGAGCCAAAGATTCTACTGCATATGGAATATGACCGTCATTCACAAACAGTGGATGTGAGCAGAGAAAATATTATATATTTAAAATAAAACTAGATATCAATATTATCTAATTATGAAAATGTATAATCCATTTAATAGCTATGTATTTCCCATTTACTGTCGGCTCTGTTTGCACAAAAATACATAGAGTAGCAATAAAAGTAAAAGTTGAGGTATTTTACGTTTTTTACAAAGAGGTTGTGTTATTTTCCAATTCCATTCTGTAGATCTTGTCTGCCCGACCCTAATGAAGAAAATAAACAGAGACAGAGTAGAAAACAAGTCAAAAATTATTTATATCATTATGGTTATAATTGAAATATGAGATTAAAATTTCGTGGCACACTGTTTGTGCATCACTGGCCTAGGGGAGTACACCCACCTGTTGTGGAGGAAGCCAGGTTTTTGCTCACGTTTATAGTGGCATTATCTCATTTCAGGTATTTTATGGCGCTGCTAGGAAAAACATAAAGTAATGAATCAAGATAAGGGTGATGGTGTCGAGGCTTTCGAAAATATGTATTTACGTCAGAATCGTGACGGTGTTTCGCAGGATCTTATTTGTTGAAGTCTTGAAACTCTTAAAACATTAAAAAAATGTTGCTTTTTTACTTTACATATTCTATTGGATCCGGTCGACCGAACTGCTCCCGATCTATGGACGGATCCGACATAATAAGCGTCTCCCCTTCTTAACTGAAGACGAAGGAAGATCCATTCTTCTATACGTAGTGCTTTTTAAGGCGTAAAAAACATACAATGGATAAGTCGAAAACAAAGAAAGGAAATATTTTCTCCAAATACCTCGTACATTACCGGGAACCTATTCTGTTACAGTCCATACAGCGGCCTTCAATTGCTTTCAGACTGTCGCTAACTGGAACAATTGATTTCTGAGACAGTCATTATGACCGGTAGCTCGCTGCAAGCCATTTGCCGTACATCCAGAGTATAAACGGAAACGAGCTTTCCCCATTTCATATCATGCCCGATGCATTTCTCTTGCTAGTTTTTACTCTGTGTATCCTGCTACGCCAACGGAGTGTGACGACCGTGTCATGGCGACATAACATTACGTTGTTTACAAGATGCGACACTACCAAGATTTAGATTAAGCTGAAGTTAAGATTTTAAATTGCGTTTAACTCTATTTAATTTTCTTATATTCACGATTGACTCCTAGCCACGGTGGTATAGCGGTTAGAACGCTGGCCTTGTAATCCTGGGGGTCTCGGGTTCGATTCCCGGCGGTGCCCGAATTTATAACTTGTGTTGGGCAAGACCGTGGTCTAGGCAACACGGAGTTTTCCTCCGGGGGCTTCCCCGGTTTCTCCGTGGCATCCCAACAATTACTCCATTCACACACAGAAGAAGGCAATGGCAAACCACTTCTGGATCATCTGCCAAGAACGTATATGAACAGGTCCCAGTCCGAGAAAAGGATGGAAGGATCCTGTTTATATGGACCTGTCGTCAGACAGAACACTAAATAATAATAATTCACGATTAATCTGTTTAGTTCTATGGACTTTGGTCTTTTCAACGAGTCATTTGTATTGAGTCAGTCTTCTGCATGAGTATGGAATGTTTTCTCACACTTAATCTTGTCTGAGATGTCTGTTTGTGCTTTACGCCAAACGAAACTACCAGTTTATAGTGCGACACTTTTTCCGAGAGTTTTGTATTAGATAAACCCCTAGGAAATTGACCCTACAAGAAATTATCCAACTTTCTGTGGCAATGACTGAAATTCACTTCTGTATTGAGTCGAAATTTAAAATAATTCCATGTAAGTTCTCAATATTAAAAATGGCGGAAAGTCAATTTCAAATCGTGCACCCCAGTACAGGATAATTTCTTCTGTGCGATAATAACAAGGAAACAAGAGGATTATTTACGAAAAGTATTACCTCAGGTGTGTTATTTCAATACAAACACGGTTTTTTACCACGCCTTAACGTTCCACTTGCTATCAACCTGTTGCGCCATGCTCTTCAGTAAAAATTTGCTCACTCGGGCTGTAGCTTCCTCTCATTCTTCGTAACAGCTGCAACGAAGTCGCTTTTTAACGGAATGTATCATTTGAAACGGAACCTAACAACAGTCTCGTTCTAAGATACAATAGTACAATCAGAAGTAGTTCTAATCCCTTGTAATAGACTCCTCGAAACACGAAACTCTCCTGTGATACTGGATTCAAGGTCACCCTTATTACTAGGCCGCTGCTCACGTCAACACGTGCAGATGAGAGCGTTGTATTGCCTGTTCACCAGCGGAACGTCTATTCATTCTCGAACATTACCAAAGTCGTCTGCTATTCGTGAATCATTTAGCAATGCTCGTCCCGACAAGAAGTATCGGTCACTGACTTGTAACAAATTTTCGGGACGTGGCATGTGTTTGTGACAAGTGCTTATCGATCAACAAAAGACAGCATCAGCTGCAGCAGCGCCATGCTCTTGTAAGAATTCATTATTGTCGTTAGTTTCATTGTTTTGTGAGTGAAAAGAGTTCATGTGTAGTAGTAACACTCTTTGAATTGTCCTGTATATTCCTCCCTGGCAAAATATTCAAAAGGACTGAGATGGAGTGAATGGGGAGCCAAGAATTAGGTCCCTTTTTATCCATCCAGTTATTCGGCAGCCGAGCGAAAATTTACTGATTGCCAAACAACTTCATCAGATGTCATCGTACTGGAAGTTATTAGCATGTCATTCAAGTGTTACAGAAATCTGATTTTTCCAGCATCTCCTAACACACATCACTGTTCATCGTTGGACTGACTAAATCAATTGTTTTTTATTATTATTATTATCATTATCATCGAAAAATTATACACTTTCAGGATGTAAACTGTCACGATTATACATGGTGTATAACCTTTATTTTTACAACTTCATTCGAAAGTAAAACCTTTATGAAAAGGCAAAGATATTCTGTTTGAGCGTCACCTGCGATAGAAACTCTCAAAAGTTTCACCGATTTCCCGGAAGATGGTAGCACCCGTTGTTTCCCTCTGCACTGCATCCGCCTTTGTGAATCAGGTCAGTCGCCATGAACCCACAGAAGTTACAGTGGGTGGAGTGGTTTGTAGAAACGAAATCAGACACACAGGTCCAAAGACGTTTCAGAACAACCTATCACAAGACTATCGATACGTACCTGGTACTAACAGTTGCAAAATGTATGCATCTGGGGTTCATAACAACCTAACGCTACACTGGAGCACATTAGAGACAGTCCTGAAGGTAATGTGTGGTGTGGTCTGTTGCACGATCATTTCTCTTTGTCGAAGCGACTGTGACAAACAGCAATTAGTCCTTGCTGTCTTGGAAAACCTTATCTATCCTCATTTACAAGAACCGCAGCCTGCCGTGTCCTTCCAGCCGGTAAGATCACCGGATATCACACCGTGATTTTCTTCCTATGCGAATACGCAAAAGGCTGACTGTAGCGAACTGCAGTGGCTGACATAAACGATTTGAAGGACAGAATTACAGCTGTTATTGCAACAGTTGGCGTTGACATGCGCAGTGGACTGACCTTCAACATCGTTTGGGCCTGTACGTGTGACAAGTAGGGCCCGTGTTGAATGCGTGCAATGTTCAGAACGAATTTTGAGAGTTATCTTGCAAATGATTCTATGTATTTTCATAAAGGTTTTATTCACGAGTAAGTTTATAAAGATAATTTATATACACCCGGAAATGACGACACTCAGTAAATAACACATGGTAAAACTAGATTTATGCACTCCTTGTAGACATATGCGGACTGGTAACTGGTAAATTTCTTCTCTACACATAAGACCGTTCCCTTAACAAAGAACAACTATTATTTGTACAGCTTTTCCTTATTATGCTTAATACTCATCAAGAATTTAACTTGATCAGTTGTAGGTCTGTCGAAGCAACAAGTTCAGAGCTTTCTCAAGGCGGTGAAGATGTCGAGTGTGAAATTTGGTTGTGACGCCGTGCAGTCTCGTAGTTACCAACAGGACTACCGTTTCGGAGAAGCGTATCTTTCCATCTTTATGGTTGAACAGTGAGGAGTTATGATCCTCAGAAAAAATAGAGTAACCGCCTTCAAGACTACATAGTGCCACAACCGAGAACACCACAATCGATTTCTCTGTACACGTTCGTTTCCACAGCTTCCGCCATTGGGGGCTTTAAGTTTTATTACTACCGTCTGTCCGCTTGACACATGCATACGTCCTCTTCTTACCAGATTTCTCTTCTTGGATTGGGCGTTAGCAAGCTAAAACTTTGTAGATCCCTAGTAGTTGGGTATTATTCTTGATGCTGATAATTTATGAGGCTTCATAAGTGAATGCTTAGCTAATTCCTTTGGTTTGGAATATGGTTGTGGTGTAATCTGAAATGCTGATGGTTAGTAATTTATCATTTTAACTCTTTGTAATTATTGGAAGGGGAATAATTTTGTTTCACCTCCCTCTTTCTCGTACTTGAAAAGTAAATGATTTTCCCTGTACATTTGCCTATCATTATTCGCTGTAGATTACAGGTAACTCTCGGTTTACGAAACAAGTTCTGTTCCAACACGTTCGTTATGTGTACCTTGCATTCCTGAGCTTTTACGATAGCAGCCATTTTAAAGCATTAAAATCATGTACTAAACATTGAATGGTCTATACCAGTGGTATTCAACCTGGGGTACGCGAAAACATCTTAGGGGGTACGTGAAATTTAAAAAATATATATAATATTTTATGATAAACACTGAATAATCAGTAATGTAATTTATTTTAGATGTAGATTATATACTATGTATAACTTGAATTATACACCAACAACTTTGGGAGTACAAAGTTGAAGAGAAATTATATCTGGGGGTACGCGAACAAAAAAATGTTGAATACAACTGGTCTATACAATACGTTTTATTATAATATGTCTATGCGTTATGGTTTATCGTATACGATACGTAACGTAAAATAAGAAAAAGAATAATAAAACAAGATTTCGTATTTATTAATTTTAATTATTATAATTAATTATGATACTTATTGTAATAAATACATTTTTCAAAAGTTTATTTATTTAAATCTTACAATTGTGTTCACTATACGTTTGGCATTTCGTCTAATAAGTAACTCTATCTATTGGCGACTTTAAGAAATTTTGAATGAATTGTGACTTTCGTAAACCGAGAGTTGCCTGCGTAATAAACCATGACAATTTCTCAATGACTTATTATGATCCCTGCAACACTTTTGTCCAATTGGAAAAACAGGTAATCCATATGTGTTCAGCTGCGTACCAATAGACTACATTATTCATCCATTCAGTAATTTACGTTATTTTAGAAAGCGATAAATTATCTGTGACATCCGTGTTAATATGTTACTGAAAACGTATAATTTAAAAATTATAATAATGTTGTGAGATTTTTGGTTCTCCCCTGATAATTGAGGCAGCAAGCACATCTGAAACGTCTGCGATCTTCTGCCAGACTACACGGCGCAACATCCCAGAAGACAGTTATCTTAATAGAATAGTTTCTGTACAGCGGAAGGTTTTATATGGTGTCAGACTGATGTCTGGGAAAAGAATGTCAAAAGAATTCTCGTCCAGTTTTACACTTGAGTGACTTTTAAGCTTACTGTCGCTGATTCCAGTATAACGGTTAACCATTGTTTAGTTAATCTTCGATCTCGGTGACTGGTCCATTGTTTCTCAGGACATTGAAAAGCTACTCTGCTATCTGTCCTGTGTGAAGGTCAATTTGGTATTTGCTTGCTTGTGCTCGCAGAGGAAATATTTAAATTGGCACGGACCCTGGAGCGAACTTTGAAATTAAGTAAATTGTTTTTATTCCTTGATAGAGTGGTTTAAGTGATACCTATAAAATTTTGGAAGTGTATACAGAGTTAAGTTTTTAATTTTGAGTGTACTGTCATGTCTGAACTGTAGCAGAAAATACAGAGATCCGGAGAAATGATGACAGGAGATGTACGAAAAAGCTAACGAAATTAAAGATGATAAGAAAGAAATCATTCCCCGTTGAACTTCAACAGACTTTTTACTGTTATTTGTTTTAAATTCTTCTGAAACTGGGAACTCAATGATCTCCAGGCGATAAGTATCTCCGAAACGTTGGTAATCGCCTACAATACTGCACGGAATCATAAATGAGATCACAGACCGAATAAGTTACGCCACGGTCCGTTGGTAGAACCAAGATTTTGTGAATTCAGAATGCTTCCTGAAAAAGCCGGACACCTGCAGCTTCGAAAGAAGTAATCTGCAAACATTTTGCTAAGCCGCCGACAGAACGAGGCATCCATAATATTCTGTTCGTTATTATACACAACTTCTATTATCGGGAATGATCATCGTCTAATTTCGAATATAATCCAATGTTCTGACAAACATTTAATTTCTTATCTTCAGTGCGAGTATGTAATGGTAACTTCCGAACGGTGGTCTAGCGGTTAGAACGCTGGCCTTGTAATCCTGGGGGTCTCGGGTTCAATTCCCGGCGGTGCCCGAATTTATAACTTGTGTTGGGCAAGGCCGTGGTCTAGGCAACACGGAGTTTTCCTCCGGGGGCTTCCCCGGTTTCTCCGTGGCATCCCAACAATTACTCCATTCACACACAGAAGAAGGCAATGGCAAACCACTTCTGGATCATCTGCCAAGAACGTATATGAACAGGTCCCAGTCCGAGAAAAGGATGGAAGGATCCTGTTCATATGGACCTGTCGTCAGACAGAACACTAAATAATAATAATAATTAACACCTGTTCTTTAAAAACTATTTTAGCTAGGATAATTGAGAATATATAATTTGCTTAGAATGGATGTGTATATTTCGGTACGTGTTACATATTCCCAGTCTTGTTATCAGTGGATTCCCTCGACTTCTGGCTTTGTCGTTGGTATGGGGCTGTATCTCCAGAAACTGCGCTTCACCAACCGAGTGCTGCAATTTGCAGTTTACACACAGTCAACACGCACGTTTAGCTGTTTGTAGTGATAACGCTGTAGTTGATAATCGGTTGTCCTGGAAACAAAGGCTGGACTACCTCCAACAGTTGCAGTGGATTTACGTATCTCACATTTGAATTGTACCTTCGTGCGATTTACGTTTTACCACGTTCGTTTTGATGTTCATTTATTGAAAACACCCCAAGAAAAGTAGTTCTCCAAATCTGATTAACATTGCATCGTAAATCCCTTTAAAAACAACAAACATTGTAGATATTGAAGATGACTGTCTTCTGGAAGCAGTTTACCGACCCATATATCAACAGGTTCTTCGCATGCATCTTACTCGTCGACCTGATGATGGATGAAACAAGCACCTCCGAAACGTTGGTGAACTGCTTCCAGATTACACAGCGCAACATCACAGAAGACATTCATCTTAGGACTTTCCGCTGTGAGAACCTAAAACTTTTATGTTGCATCGTCATTATTTATTAATTTATTCTCGTAAATATGCACCACATAAAAAAGTGTTTAACGTAAATGCCGTATGTCTTCAAGATGTCTATAGTTTATGTTAACGTTCGGTTTAAAAGCGATGATCCAAATATTCGTTATGTGTTCTGTAAAACAGTGCGTATGTCGGACCGGTACGAATCAAAACGAAATTCTTTAGACAATTTTGAATGTATGATCACAATATCAAATTACCCGTTGAGTACTTTCACTAGTGAAATTTTCGCACAAATACGATATACAACTTATTACGCATTTTATAAAAAATACCACGAAAATATAGAAGAAAAACATGGCATATCCTTTAGTTGATTTTTGGTTATTTTACGAAGTTTTATCAACTATTGAGACTCTTTAGCATGGAATTAAATGTGATAGGATGAATGTGAAGGACTATTAGACAGTGTCATCTTACAAAACGGTCATGTATTGTTTAAAGCATTCATACAGTACTATCGCGGAAGTAGCCTTGAGGGACTAAGGAAATTGCAGTTAACACCCTGTTATGACAGCGTGTCGCCGATTGGGATTCGAAGCAAGTACCTCTCAAATGGTAGTGAGACTCGTTAAACATTGTTTCATCTTGGTCGCTGAGACAGAGGGCCAAAGGAGACAGACAGAAAATTTTTGAAAAAGTTTCGTAACAGGAATTTACGTCCTACTAGAAGAATAGGATTCAATGACAGGCTCTTGGTATGAAGATGATGAATCTCAGGTTCCGTATAACAAAATTTCGTGGTCAAACTGTAAAGTGTACAGTGTATTTGTCTGTAGATTAAGACTTCAGTAGACCGGAGACAGGTTCACCAAAATGCGATATAAATCCTGCACTGCATACAGGGCCTTCCCGTGAAAAACGAAAAAGAAACTCTGTATGGTAGAAGGGGTGAGGTGAAGTTGGTATGTCGCGCTCGTTTGTTTTTCGATGTGTGTCATAACCTTGAAGCGTTCTGTAAAGTGGATATCCGGGCTGGGAAGTCGACAGTGCTGACAGTAAACTTTCTTGGTAGTGATGTATTTGTAGTCATAAGTTATCTTCCGAGATAAAAACAGTTTTTGTAGTTGTAATCTGCTAAACTGGTTGCTTCGATCCGATTTCCAGTAAAGTCGATGTAAGTCCAGTTAAAATGTTCCTGATACTAAATATTGTTTACATGGAATATTTTAGAGGCTATAGTTAGGCGAATGAAAATGTGTTTAAACGAAACCTTTAGTTAGGTCGACATAGGTAAACATTTGTTTTGACATGTATCCATTCAAAATGGTGTAAAACAAGGAGATGCTTTGTCGCCATCGCTTTTTAACGTTGCTTTACAATATGCAGTTAGGAAGGTCCACGAAAACCAGGCGGGACTGGAATTGAATGGGACGTATCAGCTTCTGGTCTATACTGATGATGTGAATCTAAAGAAAAATACAGTACATGTAAGATTTGAGGTTTTCACAGCGGTGAGTATGAAGATTTCTGTCTTCTGGGTTGTTGCGCTGTGTAGTCTGGTCGATGTTAACCAACGTTTCAGAGGTCATACTGCCTCCGTCATCAGGGCGATGAGTATGAAGATTTATGTCGTCTGGGTTGTTGCGCTGTGTAGTCTGGTAGATGTTTACCAACGATTCAGAAGACAGAAATCTCCAAAAATACAGAAGCTTTAATTGGTGCTAAAGGAGGTTGGTCTAGAAGTATCCACAGAGGAAACTAAATATGTATGTTGATGTCTCGTCACCAGAATGCAGGTCAAAATCGTATCATAAAGATAACTAATGGATTCTTCGAAAAAGTGACAAAGTTCAGATATTAGGGAGCTACAGTAACAAATCAAAACTTGGTTCATCAGGAAATTAAGGGCTGATTAAATTAGGGTAATGCTTGCTACAATTCAGTTCAGAACCGTTTGTCTTTTTATCTGCTGTCTAAAAACATAAAGATTAAAATAAACAAAACTGTAATTTTGCCTATAGTTTTGTATGGGTGTGAAACTTGGTCTCTGACACTAAAGAAGGAACGTAGATTCGGGGTATTTGAGAACAGGGTGTTGAGTAGAATATTTGGATCTAAGATGGATGAATTTTGTAGGAGGTTGAAGGAAGTTACATAATGAGGACCATCGTAATTTGTACTCATCACCAAATAAAATTATACAGATCAAGTCAAGGATGATGAGATGGGCAAGGCATCTAGCCCGCATGAGAGAGAAGTGGAAAGCATACAGGGTTCTCGTGTGCAATCTAGAAGGAAAGAGACCACTGGTAAGACCTGGACGTAGGTGGGAGGGTAATATTGAAATGGATCTTAGAGAAATGCGATGGGGTTGTATGGAATGGATTCATGTGGCTCAGGATTCGGACCAGTGGCGGACTCTTGTTAACACTGTGATGAACTTTCGGGTTGCATAAAATGTTGGGAATTTTTTGGGTGGCTGAGCGACACGGCTTTATGGTGTAAGTAAGTAAGAATTGAGTATTACCTACATAGAAAGGTTTATTCATCTGTATTTGCTGCCTCTTTTTGGTGTATATAAGCATAACCAGTTACAGGTGATAAGAAATAGTTTTATCCGAGTTGGTACTCTTTTATCTGAGGGAAGTCTTCAGACGGCAACCTGCTAAACCTTGTGTGCGTGTAGGCAATTTATGGGCTATAAAACGCCAATTGAAAATTGTACCATGATGATAACTCGATAAACGATTAGCAATTGTTTCTTACATTCAGGCCAACTGGGCCTGTTTCGAAGTGACCGTGGGTCCTTGAGCCTCATGATGAGAATTCTGTTACTGCAATTGTGTTAAGTAGGTGTATCAATTATTCACACCGACTGATTGATCACAGACGTTTAGTTTGGTGACGGCTGCTTTGGCGTACATAATAATTGTAATAATAATAATAATTAGGCCTAATTAGGGTACGATAAAGCTACTGAGTTCGGATAGCTGCACTCATGATGTTAAGGGAAGTATTAAACCGAGCTGTAGAAGGCGTTAGTAGACTTTCTAATACTCAGTTTTTGGAATAATGTTTGTTAAAATGAATGTCTCGCCATTTCTCAATATCAGGACACCGCACAGAGACGTTATGCTGTTATTCTGCTTAGAACCGTTTCTCCGTGAGAGGTAAGAATCTGTTTTCTGCCTCTGGAGTATAGACTATTTTTGTAGTCTTGCTATTAAATCTTTAAATGTTGAATAACACAGACTACCAAAGTTTATAATGAATTGAAGGTCAAATTATTTTGATAAGAACAGTGTATGATGTAACTTTTATCCAAGCAGTTCTGCGTTGGAGATATTGGTTTCCTGGTTTAATACCACAGCCCAAAAGCAGACGCAATGTTTATTACACCGATAGTTCTATCTGATTAGAAGAAAAACGAATTAAAGTATACAAATCAATAATTTTGCCTGTTGTTTTATATGGGTGCGAAACATGGTCTCTGACTCAGAGGGAGGAACACAGATTGCAGGTGTTTGAGAACAGGGTGTTGAGGAGGATATTTGGGCCTAAGAGGGAAGACGATGGGGCGTGGAGAAAACTGCATAATGATGAGCTTAAAAATCTGTAATCCTCCCCCAGTATTGTCAGGGTGATTAAGTCGAGAAGAATGAGATGGGCGGGGCATGTAGCGCGCATGGATGGGACAAGAGGTGTGCACCGGGTGTTGGTTGGGAAGCCTCAGGGGAAGAGACCGCTGGGGAGACCTAGACGTAGATGGGAGGATAATGTCAGGCGGGATCTATGGGAGATAGGAGTTGAAGGAGACTGGATTTTGTTGGCCCAGGACAGCATCCGGTGGAGGGCTTTGGTTAATTCGGTCATGAATCTTCGGGTTCGGTAGGCCATTTAGTTAGTTAGTTAGTTAGCCTTTTGTTTAGCTGTGGAAAGTTTAAGCAAGGAAGATTTCAGGAGGCTAAAGGAAACGTCAAGTTGCCTATTTACCATTGCAGTGGTCACAAATATATGCAGACATCGTAAAATACTGAAACTTGTCATAACCCACAGGAATTTTCTGTTTCCTTCACTTTATTTTATTGATAATTTTAGGTGCAACTGGTTGAATTTGATAACCTGTTTTCAGTTAGCTGATGATGCATTTATGTAGTTTAGCCTGCTCTAAGGAACAGTCTCAAATTTGGTTGGAAGATTAAAAATATAATTAGTGCTGAAATAGAATGGGAAGTGACTAATTCATTCCGAGAGTTAGACGTTCAATAGTTAAGAGGTGCTTGTAGGCAAAAATTGGGTTTTATGATTCTGTAACAGCCTTCAACTTCGAAATATAGAACTCTGCAGGTTAGCTTTCGCACCGGGGTTTAACAACGCCCAGTTTCAGATGTGGTTCCCAAATTTGAAAAACATTTCTACCTCATACGATCTCACAATTAACAAATTCGAAATGTATATTTTTTCAGACAAGGGCCCAAAGGTGGTTGTTGTTCTAGACAGAAAGAAGGTAATGTAAAAGTAACTCCTGCACACAGGGGAAAATAGTGACTGCAGTTTGTGCTGTTGGTTACTAGATTACACCCGCCTTAATATCTTCTCGTGAGCAAATGAAATAAATTATTCATGAATCCACCAGTAAGAACTCTGCCCCGTGTTTTAAGACCTGGCTACATAACTGCAGAAAACTCTTTCCTGGTTAAAGCATTTCGTTCAACACATGAAACCTGTGGGGCTCAACCCATCTCACTGCTCCCTTCCTCCTGTGCTCTTTTACGGGTAAAATTGCGTAGAATCCATCGTTCATTTCTAAAATGCAGGTGGCGGGATAGCTCAAAAGTCGTAGATTCTGCGTGCGTCATGATTTAGAAACGTCTGAAACAGAAGAGATGAAAATACAAAGAGCTTAGAAAAAGAAAGCGGGTGGGTAGACTGCAGCTTAACTCTTCTTAACCATCTGCATTGGAGGAAGATTCTTCCTCGTAGCCCTGATGATGGAGGCAGCAGAGATCTCTGATTGCCAGCTTTAGAAACGAAATTACAAAATGTTTTCAAACATTGTAGTAAATTTAGATGAATAATAAACGAAACGAAAGCAACTTTTGAATCAGTGTGTGTAAGTGGAGCACGATTTGCTCTTCGCTTGTTTTATGATAGGCGATTACCGATGTTATTCTTCCCAGAAAGTTTTCGCTTCGAATGGCACGACAGCTGTTGCTGCCACACGATCGTATTAGTGATTCACCATAATTCACGTGCTGATGTTTGTTTAGATATACGTAATTTTTGACGTAAATACGTCTATATTTTAGGGTCAGTGTCATTCGGCAAAAAGTGGAACGAAAAAGTGTAACTGCATTGTTATGTTACCTAGGAAACGTCATCTGTTTACTCGGCATTGTTGTTACCTATAAAACATTTCATTACTTTACCTTACATTACCTTACTTTACCTTACCTTAC
>NW_019060395.1:468279-479607 GCF_000696155.1 Zootermopsis nevadensis | reverse complement strand
TTTCAGGCCTGTAAGATGGTCTCTTAATTCTGAGCGTCTCCAAGAGCGATCTCTTGGAAGCAGTAAGTATAATCCTGTCCATATACTTAAAATGCCTGTCATTTTAAATTTTAACTAATACTTTAATACGGAGAGTGAAAACGCATGGAAGAGTGATGTACAGTAGGAACCAGATTACTTGCTAGTTGTACTCCCTAGTGCTGTGGATAGTTGCACTCGGCACGGCCTGGTCGGTACTCGGAACGGCCGGTTAGAAAAAGCGCGGAGGTGCGCGCGCAGTGCTTATCACCCCCCTCGAAGAACTCGCAAGTAATCTGATCCTTACTATAGGTTACAAGAGTCTTAAACCTCGGCACTCATAAAAGTGGTCAGCTTGACTCTTCGATCGATTTGAGCATGAGGAAGAACCTGGCGGCATGCTGAATACGAGTTGTCGAGGCCTTAGAGTTGTCTTGCTGTGGAAAACAATCTCTTTTACTATCGAGAATCGAAACCCGATCTTCCAGCCCGTACCGAATCACTATACCAGGCCTATATTATTCTGAAGGGTTGTACGGATGATGCGTTATATTTCAATATTGCTGTTTTCTGGATCCCATCTGTAGTTCAGTGTACCAAAACAAAACCACTGTCCCTGGATTGGGTTTATCCATTCTGTCGGACCCAAAATAACAGGTATTTTCACCTGAAGATGGGAACAGATCCAGCTTCCGAAACGTAGTGATCTCAAGATGGCTGTCTTCTGGATTGTTGCGCCGGTTAGTCTGGTGGGACTTAACAAACGTTTCAGAGGCCCTTGCTGATTCTATAACCAGGGCAATAAATGATGGAGGCAGCAAGGACCTCAGAAACGTCGGTAGACGTCTACCAGACAGAAGACAGCCATCTTCAGACGTACCGTCGTGAAAACCTCAAATCTTACGTAGTGATCTCGTTTTAGAATACTGAACGATGAACGAAGTCCAGAGCTATGCAGGCTCGTAAAGGAAAATTGTCGTTCGCTTTCTTGTCTCAGAATCAGCCTGTTGGTACTTGGAGGGGCTGCGTCAGGATTTGTGAAAACGTTCCAAATTGTCCCCTGCATGACATGTGTCATTTGTAAAATTGTGAGCTACATGACATAATGAGAACAACATAGCAACTTTGAGATGAAGGTGCTGTTTTTTTGTCCATGTTATGACATGCAACATCGGATGGGATTGTGGCAGGACACTGAGTATTGAATCCAGAGATTGTGAGAGGATGTGGCCATAGCGTGATACGTGTTCTTAGACATTTTCATTCGCCTGTTAATTTAATAATATTAAAGACACGGCATATCAAGCATACAACGTACTAAATTTGGTCAATATAAGAGAGATCTAAATAAAGTTAACCCATTTTATTTATTAGGACGGAAATAGAGTCACCTTCCGTAACGTCGTGTGTTTTTACATTTAAATTAATAAACAAAGGAAAATTTCCAAGAATTTGCATTAGTTTAATGACACACATCGTCAGAAATCTTTAGACAAAATTAATAGTATTTTATTGCTAGAAGGTTAGGAGTAAGAACGCTTATTTTCGGAAAGAATTTCACCGATTAGCCACCTTTTAGTATTTATCTTGAACACTTCGACAGGTATTTCTCAAATAAAACATCATCCATACCCAGCAGTTGTAGCATACTCAGTAACGTGTCTGTATTCAGGACGTAAGCCTTCATTCCTGTCCTCACGAAGTATTTTTTCTGGTGTTCCTCAGTTGCTGCTGTTGAATATCGATATGGCGCCTTGAAATACCTACGAGTTACCTATTCACCGCGGTCGGTCGTTCTGCTATATCAGACGATTGGATCAACCGAACGTCGCGTGCTGGGGCTGTCACTCCTGGTTCGTGTTAGAGGAGTCCCGCGTTCAAATCTTTATCCGGAGACTGGATATCCTGATTGAGTTTTTTAATAGTTATCCTCGGTTCCTTCTGGCTAGAAGGATTGTTCTGTAAATTACTAAACGATCGCTACCTTTCATATTACATCCCATTTATTATTAATTACATATCCTATCATTTTGAGCTCCTGAAAGTATAGTAAGATTTGAGGTTCTCTTAGTGGCTAGTGAATGGCTGTCTTCTGGATTCTAGGGCCCTGTAATCTGGTAGAAGTTTACCGACGTTGTAGAGGTATTTGTTGTCTTTTAGACGTAAATACGTCTATATTTTCGGGTCAGTGTCATTCGGCAAAAAGTGAAACTGCATTGTTATGTTACCTTGGAAACGTCAACGGGTTCAATTCCCGGTGGTGCTCAAATTTATAACTTGTGTTGGGCAAGGCCGTGGTCTAGGCAACACGGAGTTTTCCTCCGTGGCATCCCAACAATTACTCCACTCACACACAGAAGAAGGCAATGGCAAACCACTTCTGGATCATCTGCCAAGAACGTATATGAACAGGTCCCAGTCCGAGAAAAGGATGGAAGGATCCTGTTCATATGGACCTGTCGTCACACAGAACACTACAAATTAAAAAAACCTTACAATACATTACATTGTTGTTACCTAGGAAACGTCAATTGTTTACTCGGCATTATTGTTACCTATAAAACATTTCATTACATTACCTTACCTTACCTTACATTACAATACATTTCATTACATTACAATACATTACTTTACATTACATTCATCTACCACAGACCCATCTTAAGCGTAACTAATTCAAGTTGATTAAGCAAAGTCTTAATCAAACTTTACTCAATTGTAAAGCATGTATTAAATAAATATTTAGAATAAAGCCAATATATAAACTTCATTTCCGTATAGACGTATTTACGTCAAATTCTCCGGAACCGTGGTTCCACTGACAACTTTTTCTCAGGGTGATGTGTAAGACGCATGGTCGGTTTGGGTAAGAGAACAAGTCCTGTGAAGTTTCTGCTTAAACCACAAGTAATTCGATTCGACATAACTAAATAAACTGGGTATGAAACTCATAAAATTGGTACAAGCAAATAAATATTGGGTTGCCAACGAGATAAGCCATGTGGATGTACAGAGTGATCGAAAAGACGCGAAAAACGTGGTAAATATAGTGGCCTCGTTAAAGTGGTCTTATGTTAACTTTAAATTTACCATTTCAGCGCCATTTCATCGTGTCGTACACGTTTCCCGCATTAATTACGTGAATTATTGATTTTTTTTATGGAACCAAAATCTAACAAAATTCGAAAAGTGTGCTATTTGAAATATTCCAGAGGTGTTCTTCACGCCAAATTCTGTAGAAATTTTTTTGTAGTAATGTAATCCGAGTTCACTATTGCGTCATAGGTCACTTGGATAACAGTACAAGTGACCTAAGACACATTGCTGCAGTGCATATTTGCGTCTTAGTTTAGTTTTACACTGATTTTATACCAATCCACGATTTCGTAACAGTGGTTTCAATAATTGGACCTACGATCACATTGTTGCTAAAAACTCGACAGACCTACATGTAGAACCTCAAGAACTATCCTACATGCAACCTGGCGGTCTGCATGAGACATGCTTGAAACGTAATGTTGAACATTGAACACGGATCTTTGTTTCTGCAGTGTTTGGGACAGTTTGTAGACGAAACACACAACACAACACTTTCCGTGTTTAATGTACATCCAGTGCAGGTGACGGTCGTTATACAGGGGGTTTAAGCCAGAATTATTTGTTGCTAAGTTTATCATGTACATCACATTTCGTGATGAGTGTGGAGAAGGTTCTGTTCCGATAAGAGATTTAAAATTTGGCCGTTGATGTTGATACTGATACTGAAATAAAACCGCGGATAGCGAAAACGCGTACAGAGAGACCCATCTGTATTGCCTTTCGTATGCATTGTTTTCCTCTGAGAAAAGTAGATACATGATATGGTCTGTGTTAATACTGGATGTTTAAGAACGCACGTAGTTCAAGTCCTGATACATCACAACCGTCTTACAATAAAACCATAGGAGTTTAAAATTCTGTGGAAAAGTGTGTAGGAGGTTGAGGGATTGATTGACGTAGAAGTGCCAGATAGGAAATGTGGTTTGCTGCAAGAAATTGGCTTGCTCATGTGATCGATGCTTGTCGGAAAGTGGTTGGGAATTAATCAGCTGCGCTATTTACTGTCCCACGTAACGGGCTACCTGCAGCGACGTCTTGCGTCCTTGTAGCTGCTGCAAAACTGAGTAATAACAGCCATCTGGAAAACATTTTTTGTTCGCTGCAGCTTTTATATCAAACATTTCTTGAAGTACTTTCCACCAACTGCAATACAATATACCAATATACCAATGTTGAGTAATACGCCCAGTAACTCTTAATTTTTTGTTTATAAATTTCGTATGGATTCTCACTGTAAAGATGGATTGTTTCGTAGAACAGCATTAACAAGATCATGTTTGTAGTGGTAAATATTTGTTTTCTTTGCTTTTCGAACTGAATTCTTAAATATTATTTAAGCGAACTTCGGCTTAGAAGGATTAAAGGGTATATTTGAACAACATTCATATAAAATAAGAGTTCTCATTCATGCCTACACCTGGATCCACATTCACTCGTTCTTATCGACTTGCGCTCCGCTATTTATTGAGACGGTGTAATGAAAATTTAATAAAAATTTTACTAAATTATACCTACTATTACAAACAAGTTCACATTACTGTTTTACTTAACAAAATCATTTATTAGTCTAAGATTTGGCATCCCTGTTTCTTGGGTAATTTTTAGATGTCAGGTTTAATTTATCTGTTACTATTTGTATGATTCCGCCAAATCGTTCATGAGTAAGCTGATTTTTAATTATTAATTTGACGTTTTTTAATCTGAACAATTGTCAGCTATCGTTACTACGAATTAATTACGACATTAACAAAGCGCTTTTGTGACATCAGGTAATTATTTGTTATCATACAGAGTGACACAGTATTACCAAACAAAACATATCGGCCGACTACTGATTGAAGATCCCTAAATGTGAAGTGTCGATTTATATTTTCCAGTTCGTATCGAAATTATACAGAGTGTAACATTTAAAACGCAAATTAAATTACTGTTGTAATTCCTTTCACCTCAAAAGGTTACATGGCATCGTTTAAGTCTGAAAGGTCTGGCGTGAGTTGTCTCCTTGACATGGCCTTCTTACCAGGTTTCATGGAAATTAGAAACGATATTTCTTTGTCTATTTTTAAAGTGACAGTACATACAGACTATTTACTGCTATCTTAATCAGTGTTTCACTGTGTCATTTATGTCTGTGGTACGTCTGCGTCATGCACCTCGTTGCCACGTGTCTCTACGTAATATTAATTTTGCTGTCTTTTGGTTGTCCAGATGAGAAACGCCAACGAGATTCTATTTCCGGAGCAGTTGGCGAAGTGTGACGAAATGACTGCAGACCGTGACTTGTCCCAGTCACTCTCCTCTTTTATTTTCATCCCGTACGTTACTAGACCTAACACAGCCACGGGCATTACAACGTGAATACGCGCGGTTCGATCTGTAACAACGGCCAAAGTTTTGTTCCCACGATGAAAAACTGAACTGTACGGATTCTTCTTTGTTTCTAGTGGTCGTTAGCAGTCGACAGTCACTTAAGGTATTATTATAAACGTTTATCGATAAGTATATCGATTCTCAAGCTTTATTCTGTTTGTCAAATCGTGAAACTCTGGTCGGAGTTCGATTATGTATAAGGAGAGCGAGAGATTTTTTTGAATAGTTTTGAGTATGCTAACATATTACTGCTCTCTTTGGTTTGAAAGTATCCATTGTCTACGTCTTAAACAATCTTAAAACTTTAAAAACATACAAGAGTTTTAAACAAGTTTGGTCCGCTGCATGTTTTATGTGCGTTTTGTAATAATCTGTTAGCTTCGTGTCCGTACGCTAGTAACAGCAACTAAATTACTGGATCGATTTTGTTCAAATTCTGCCTGGTTGACCTAAACAAAATTGTGATTTTTTTTATTTTTATTTAGTTTCTTCGACTCTGTAAGGGTCGTTGTACTTCGGGAAATTAAGAGAATTTTACATAGGGATTTACTTTTCTCACAAATTTTGATGAAATTGGTAAACAGAATTTCTGTAATGGAGCATTTTAGTGTAATTTTCATACACATGATTTTCTTATAAGGCCCAGTTTACTTGAGAGCCTTATTAAACTTTTGAATATGGACCTGTTATCGAATAATTTGACAGGTTTTTTGTGTGAAACTTTAAATACAGCTTTTTTTATTAAATATGTAATGTATGTACGTATTTTATTCACTTTAATTCATTTTAAGGACCATTTATTTTCGGGTCAAATTAACTTTTACTCTTATCTCCTGAGCACTTTTGATACATTTCGATAATACTCGATATACGCCTTGGTATACAGCTTCAGCAGGTTAAATTATACAATGCCCGTGTGTGAATTTTTGTAAAGAACGTTCATATCTGTACGTGCTACAAACGTGCGTTTTCATTCTTGTTATGTAATTTTTCATGTTTCATGTTCTTCACTTCTTCACTCACAAGTTCTGCTTCAAGGCCGGATACCGTGTAGAGAGAACAAACATTTCGCAGGTTGCTTATTAGTCTGTGTTATCTTTAGAACCCGTTCTTGACTTCCTTAACTTACGAACGCGCATTTCATGGCCAGGATTGAATTTCGTGGTCGAGTGTTTAGCACTCCTGCTTCGTATTCGGGAAGTCCCGGGTTGAATTCTCGCCCTGGAGACCGGCTATCCTGACTCTGTTCTCTAAGCAAATGCCGGGATCGTATCTTAGATTAGGTTACGACCGCTTCCTTCCACATCCTTCACAATTCATCATTTAACTATCGTCCTCTCATTCGATGCTAAAGTGTCTGAGCCACTGAAAAAGTTGTTGAATAAACAATAAATGAACAAATAAATAAATTCATGGTCAGGCTACTTCACTTGTAATTTGCTTTTTGTATTAATTTCCATTTCAGTTGAGAAGATTTGCTGTACACACATATTTTCCTCAAAGAAAATTAATGGTTTTGGCAAACAACCTCAGAATTCTAGGAAATTTATAGTGATTATATTAGTAATTCAAAACACATTTGACTTAAGGAACTGAACCATTTGAATAAAAAATATAACCTTTGTTAATAACGTGAAATCTTCAAATACAAACAGAGCTTTCATGTAACTGATACCACGGACTCAAGTTGTATTCATAACCTAAACCTCAGATAAATGTTTTCAGCATGGCGTGTACAAGACTTCTCCCGCGACTGTTGCATACTCGCCGCCATATTGTCTCCCTACAAATTGACTAGTCGACGCTTCTTATAAAACGTCAAGCAGGAAGATGTTGCTCTGGGTTTCGACGCCATGTCGTCTCAGTGATGCTCCGAAACCTTGGCATCCACCTATGAGTCGTCACGGCGTCAATACTCAGGTCTCACATGCATGCTTAATTGAAGGTTAGGGCGGTTTAATTCTGAAAGTATGTTGATGAGATAGAGCAGAGATTGGCAAAAACAAATGAGTTTTAGGATAGTGACTAGCTACGGGCTGGACGACCGGGGTTCGACCGACGGGGGTAGAGGATTTTTCCTCTAGCCTCTGCGTCCAGACCGGCTCTGGGACCCACCCAGCCTCCTCTACAATGGGTACCGGGGTCCTCTTCCGGGGGTATAGCCGGCTGGGGCGTGATGCTGACCACTCACCCCCATCTAGTGCCGAGGTAAAGGAAGAGAGGAGCTATACCTCCTCTCACCCCAAACGCCTACATGGCGTATAGTGGGACAAACTTTACTTTACTGTAGATGTTGATCGACGTTTCAAAGGAGTTTACTGCCAACATATATCAGTAGGTCAGGTTTATTATTTTATTTAGTGTTCTGTCTGACGACAGGTCCATATGAATAGGATCCTTCCATCCTTTTCTCGGACTGGGACCTGTTCATATACGTTCTTGGCAGATGATCCAGAAGTGGTTTGCCATTGCCTTCTTCTGTGTGTGAATGGAGTAATTGTTGGGATGCCACGGAGGAAAACTCCGTGTTGCCTAGACCACGGCCTTGCCCAGTATCACTAAATGAGTTTTGGTTGTAAAACCTAATTGGACATAAACTTTGGAGATACTAAAACATATGTTAGAGAAATAGTTTGTATTTAAGCTGAATTTGATTGTTTGTTTCTTAGATTGTTTAAAGATTCCATTTCTGATTTGTAAGCTATGTGACGTCGAATAAAATAATCATTGATGATGACGAGGTAAGGAGGTGAAAGGAAACGTTGAGGGCATCTTTCAGAGTAGTTATTATTATTTAGTGTTCTGTCTGACGACAGGTCCATATGAACAGAATCCTTCCATCCTCTTCTCGGACTGGGACCTGTTCATATACGTTCTTGGCAGAGGATCCAGAAGTGATTTGCCATTGCCTTCTTCTGTGTGTGAATGGAGAAACCGGGGAAGCCCCCGGAGGAAAACTCCGTGTTGCCTAGACCACGGCCTTGCCCAACACAAGTTATAAATCCGCCCTTTTATGTAATGGACACAAACTTTTTTGGGGTGAGGGCAATCAAGAGGATATTTCAGTTCACACACTCATGTTTTTCTACAACTGAGGTGCTCTTATTATTTTGACATTTTCAAGGTGCCTGCAGTCAACTGTTCTTGGGGTGGAAATCTGCAAGACTTGAAGAAGCATCTCACAAATTCGCACAAAGAATGGACATACGAATACAAGGGAAAATTTATGACTGGCTTGGTAGACATCAAGCCTGCTCGAAGGTACTGCTACATCATATTCGCTTACGGTGAAATATTCTATCGATATTTCTCAGTAAAGAACGGTACTCTCTATGGAGTACTGCAATATATAGGCCCAAGGGAAAATTCAGCAAAATATCGATACAAGATGATTTTCGATAACAAAGACGATATGGGAAGTATATCGATATGCCATGTGACTCAAAGTTTTGTGGACAGTATGGACGATATTCGAGAAACTGGCAAATGTCTTAAATTGCATTTTGATGTTGTCAAGAATTTTGTGAACATGAAAAATAACTTAAAGTTTCAGATGGAAATATCCAAAAATGAACTGAATTAAAATGTAATTGCATGTTCAGTGTATCAAAACTGGATGCAGTGAACAATAGTGAATGTATGATAATAGATGTGTATCTATTATAGTAAACAATGAAAATATTGAGAAATTAAGGATGCATTATCGTCATATTTTATTTGCTTTCCAAACATTCCGAGTGACATATGTTCCCCCTCCCCCCCCCCCCCCCCCCAAGGTATGACGTTGGCGAAACGCACGGTTGGGTACCGACTACTGTACATTTGTTTTTAACTGTATACTTGTGTCGATGGTAAAACTTGGTGTGGTGTTTTTACAACAGCAAGTGTCCTGAAATTTTTTTATTTTAATTTTTAGTGTTCTGTCTGACGACAGGTACGTATGAACAGGATCCTTCCCTCCTTTTCTCGGACTGGGACCTGTTCATATACGTTCTTGGCGGATGATCCAGAAGTGGTTTGCCATTGCCTTCTTCTGTGTGTGAATGGAGTAATTGTTGGGATGCCACGGAGGAAAACTCCGTGTTGCCTAGACCACGGCCTTGCCCAGTATCACTAAATGAGTTTTGGTTGTAAAACCTAATTGGACATAAACTTTGGAGATACTAAAACATATGTTAGAGAAATAGTTTGTATTTAAGCTGAATTTGATTGTTTGTTTCTTAGATTGTTTAAAGATTCCATTTCTGATTTGTAAGCTATGTGACGTCGAATAAAATAATCATTGATGATGACGAGGTAAGGAGGTGAAAGGAAACGTTGAGGGCATCTTTCAGAGTAGTTATTATTATTTAGTGTTCTGTCTGACAACAGGTCCCTTGTTCTGCCCAAAAAGAGTTCTCAGCTTCTCGTTTTAACTCCTGAAACTTCATCTTCTTTCTTTCCTTGTTTAAGATCGTCAGTTAGCTTTCAGAGTAGTATCATAACATTTTACTGGACAGATCTTAGCCAGAATACTCTGTAGGCTTTTCAGAAATCGAACCGAATTCTTTTTGAAAACGTGTCCAGAAATTTACAGCTGTATCACCTCGTCAAGAACTGAGCTGGCTTACTGAAGATAGTGGCCAATGATCGGAATTTGTATTTAAGTTAGATATAAGCCATAGTTTAATGGAGTAGGGTTTTTAAGAAGTTGAGCTGGCCAAGAAATTCTGCGTCTTCGTGCAACCAGAATTTTTCTGAGGCTCTGTATGACATATATTGCAACATGCGATGGAATTTTCGGCCCCTGCCAATATCTAAGCCGTAGGACCACCCATTGTCATATTCTCAACTATCTTCCATATGTGGGACCTGCGATTACATAACCAGAAGGAATTAAGCAGTTCGATTTATATCGACTGTTATAAACAATATTTACAGTAACGCGTAATTGTGTTAACGAACTTGCTATAACAAATGGAACACAAACCACAGAAATAGATTAATCTGAATGCTGAGCTTGGGCGGCCACAGAACATATGCGCCTCGTGTAGGTGCAGAACACAAGTCTTACCACATCTTGTTCAAATATTGATTTAAAAAATGAAGCTTAAGGTTTGCATAACCTCACACTGGTAGAGTGAGACAAAGTGACTTAGACATGCAAGTTATAATTGTTGGTACGACTGCGTTAAAATTCAGTGCCAGGCGTGAGATTTTGATATTTTGTAATGTTTATCTGGGATTATTATAAAATTAGTTCGATATATCTGATCAGGATACAGACACGTGGATGTATTCATGTAAGAAATTATAATATTAAAAGGAATTTAAACAAATAAGTAGTTGGGATGTGAACTGAATTGAACTCTCGCTCTTATGATGAAGATGATAGAGATAATGGGTATCATAATGACAGATTTTCTCGAACAGATGAAAACTTTCAACGACTGAAACAAGATTCTGTTGTAGGGATGGCTGGTTTGTTGGTTGGTCGATCGGTTCATTGTTTGGTTGACTAGTCGGCAGTGGTACCGCATTTGGATTTTAATCGAAAAAACAATAATATTTTCTGTGATTTCTCTCTTACCTTAAAATTGGCCACGACGACAGCATTAGAAGGAATATATAAGGATCTGGAATTAGGAGCTGCTAAAGTAGGGTTACATGTTAATGAAAGGAAGATTAAATGGATGATACAAAGTAGAGATAGACAAAGAATAACGATCCAGCCTAACATACATTGGAGATATTCCAAGAAAGTACAAGAATTTAAATATCTTGGAACAATCCTGACAAGTAATAATGATGAGTTGACTGAAGTACAAAGTAGAATAACAGCAGCAAATAAAATATATTTTG
>NW_019060395.1:431758-468137 GCF_000696155.1 Zootermopsis nevadensis | reverse complement strand
AATATATGGGAGAAGGCCAGTGGGAAGACCTAAAGGTAGATGGCTGGATGCAGTGACGACTGACTCCAGAAATCTCCTTGGAACAGCAGCTTGGAGAAGGATAGCGTTGGTTAGAGAGAATTGGAGGAAGAAGATAGAGGAGGCTAGGGCTCGATTTTGGGCTGTTACGCCCCATAGTAGTAGTAGTAGTAGTAGACTTATTATTTCTTGTCATTGAACCATCATTAAATTTCTAACATTTATTTCTCTGCTCAGCTAAGTAGATAATACACCGAAGTTAAATAATAATACACTAATGGAACGAGGAATTGGAGCCGTATTCAGAAGTCCTTGGTTCGAGAGGCACGCTATACTCAGGTTTATTGTCATTAGCTTCAGTTTTTCAGGGCTAGTTACAGATTGTTAATTATTTCACATTTATATCTTATATCTTAATTGCGTCATGCTTGTGTTCTTCAATACAATAATTTTATTCACCGTCTTTACACAAGCTTATAGATTGTTAAAATCACATAAAATTATAACATTTCAACATTTGATATTGTTACATTTTAAAATGACGACATGTTTCGATGTTCACTCCATCATCGTCAGGTCTATCAATCAAAATTAAAAACTGTTGCATCTGCTGCCCTGCGTATACTGATTTTGTTCTACCCGTTAGATTTTATTTGTTTAACCTCCAGGCTTCAAATCAAATGTTGAAATGTTATAATTTTATGTGATTTTAACAATCTATAAGCTTGTGTAAAGACGGTGAATAAAATTATTGTATTTCACATTTGTTTTTTTTTTGCGACGTAATTTATCAACTGTATTCTTTAGTTACCTACGAATTAATAAACGTTAATTTGCAGGGTTGGTAAAATGTAGTAACTCAAATTTTTGTTCCAGGGAATGACGGACAGAGTTCTGGAAACCCATCCTCACATCTAAACAAGTGAGTAATGATTTTATGAGTATGCAACCCCTAATACCTTAATGACACGAGACTTAAATCACAAATATCCCTTTATTCTTCATATTTCAGTTCCCACTACAATTATTCGTCCATGTGCGTGTTATAACTTTTAAAGCACGTGATTTTCATGAAACACGGTATTAATGTCATGTCATGGGAGGCCATTTTACTGTCTAACCTTTAAAATGGCTGTCTGCAGCATCGATTGTTTACCTTTCCGTTTCACAGTTTCAACAAATGAATCTTAGCGGCTAAGAATGCAAAATTAGCAACTGAAGCGAATCGTTTACATGGCTACAAATGTTAATAATTTTTGTATGTTAACTAGCAGAGTGCCCGCGTTGTTACTCGGGGAAATTCGACAAATACATTTCTTACGAGTTTTTATTTCTTTTAAGCTTGTCATAGGCCTGGCCATTTAATATTTATAGTTGAATATCATTAGAAATTATTATTCCCAAACCCAACATTTTCACCGAGACTCGAACCCAGGACAATTTTCGTGTTTATGACCTTACTTTTTGTAATGTACTTCCCAAAACAAACAGTTTTATTCTTTGCGCCTTCGTGCTTAGTTTCTGAGGTACAGAAAACATCTTCAACGGAATTCGAACCCAGGACAGTTTTCTTTATTTCTGTAGCCATTGTTCATGTAATCTCCTCGACGAAGGAATCAAGTTTGGACTTAGTGTCGTTTTTTATCGTATTTAGTTTCCAAGATACAGAAACCACTCTCACGGGGTTTCGAACTCAGGACCTGTTTTTCCGGAGTTTTGGCCTTTTTAAATTCTTTTGCTGATCTCAAGGAATAAGCATGTCAAGTTTGGTGTAAATTGGTTTTACCGTTGTCGAACTACAAAATAACACAGTTTTAATGTTATGTATAAGACAACAAATATGCGAAATTTTTAAATTATGTCAAAAAACCTTCAGATAATGAGATATTCTATGTTTATTAACGGAAATGATTCATAAAAATTAGTAAATGAGTTGTACTGTTATTCTTATTTGTTCTCTGCACTAGCCTCTGAGGGATAGCTCAGTCAGTATAGTGACTAGCTACGGGCTGGACGACCGGGGTTCGATCCCCGACGGGGGCAGAGGATTTTTCCTCTAGCCTCTGCGTCCAGACCGGCTCTGGGGCCCACCCAGCCTCCTCTACAATGGGTACCGGGGTCCTTTCCCGGGGGTAAAGCCGGCCGGGGCGTGATGCTGACCACTCACCCCCCAAATGCCTACATGGCGTATAGTGGGACAAACTTTACTTTTACTAGCCTCTGAGCAGATCAAAGAAGTATTAAGAAGTTGTCAGGGAAATTTTTCTTTTGGTGTGTTGAAAATGACCTGCGGAATTACTACACTAATCTGTTATATTACAGCTTTAAAGTGAACGCAAAGTGTGGCTGCACTGTCCCAATATACTTCGTAAAATGTCTGTGTTCGGAATATGTTTCGAACATAATGCGTAGACTTCAGACGAACTTACACTAAACTTGAAACTTCTGCCCACCGTTATCAAAGAAGTCCTCTCTAGCTGAAGCCATTTTATTAGTAAATAACACTCACACGGTTCAAAATCTTTCATTTATAATTAAACTATTTGCCCCCCCCCCCCAAGTATAGATACAAAAATGGTCTTTTTATGTGTGAATGTGTGTTTTATCCATAATTCCACTTTTTTCGTAAACCTTTATCTTGTTTGTTTGTTTGTTTTTGTATTTTATTTAACTACGTTGTTAGTAACTCGAATTATACAGGATAAATGTTTAGCGCCCTCGATTCTTCCGCTGTTTAGTCATGCATAACAACCGGCATACACTTTTACATGAAAACATCGATCTTTATTTCTTATTACATCATATGTTCTTTCTTTCTTCATCCTATGAATTTTTCCATGCCTTCATTTCTGAACGTGACTGTATTCCATTACAGTGGGTTTACACAGGCAAAGTCACGCAACCCATATTACAATTTTATTGATGTCTGAAATTCGTAACAATTCGACTAGACTATACAAGAGCTCACACAGGGCACGTTATGTTGTAACCTGCTCGCGTCAGTACGTCAGATGTCTTCAAACAGTGAAGTGTCTTTCACAGGTGTAACAACTGTTCATTGTAGAGAACTGCCTGGCACCTCGTTTCTATTTAACTTGCCAGAAAGAGTTCTGGAATACATTTCCCGACTCCACTGTGCGAAACAAATCGACGGTATCTCGTCTGGTAAACCCTTTCCGTAACACGGGAAGCGGACAGGGGGAGTAAACGTTCTGGTCGACCGTCAATGTTAATGCACGCATCGCTGAACGCGGTGGACATTCCAACACTTGATACAACATTGTTTTATATTTGACGATTTCAGTTTAATCAATTTTTTGACAAATAGATTGTGTCAGGAATTGGTTGTGTGACTTTTCGATCACTCCGTACAATAAAATCAGCGAGTGGCTCTTTGTCGGTTAGTTCACAGTATACACTGTAGTGGCGCTGTATTTCCATACCAAGCTCTTGAAAGAAAACCAGTATAAGACCTAATATGTTATTCAATTCATTTATTTAAGTGTTTGCCAACATCAAGAAGCCAATAACAGGCAAACACTGATAATACATACGATAATAATGAAGTAATAATGAAAAATATTACACAAACAGATTAACTAAACATACAGAGTGATTCAAAAGGTTAGGGCCAAACTGAAGGAGCGTATTGAAGGACTCAGAGAGAACAACTTTTGGATAGGAACCCATGTCCTCCAAAGTTATCCTGAGTCAGTCGAGGCCATTGAAGGTAGGGAAGTCTGACAACATACCGCTGAAATAATCTTACTTTGCTATTCTCCTACTAGCTTAATTTTATTTTTTATTAATGTACAAGGATTGAATTAGCAAAGTACGATTATTTCAGCGGTATGTTATCAGACTTCCCTACCTTCAATGGCCTCGACTGACTCAGGATAACTTCGGAGGGCATGGATTCCTATTCGAAAGTTGTTCTCTCTGAGTCCTTCAATACGCTCCTTCGGTTTGGCCCTAACCTTTTGAATCACTCTGTACACAAGTACAGTATTAAATATAACAGCCAAATACAGGCAAACCCGAAATAGAAACAATATTATACACAAAGAAAAATAAATGAAGAAATATAAATAAAATCAACTGCATAATAAAAAATTCGAAAGTGCTGAACGTTCACACTGAAAACCGTTAGGATGATTAATTAATAGCTATTTGGAAAGGATATGGAAGGAAGCGGTCGTGTCCTAATTTGAGGCACTTGTCTGGAATGACTGAGGAAAAATTACCGGTCTCCAGAAGAAATTTGAACTCGGGACCTCCCATGAAACAGGCGTGCTAACCTCATAAAAGGCCTTATCATGGAACAGCATGTACTTCAGAAAAAGAACTTTATTGAACACTGACATGGTTTGTAACTCTAGAAGACTACAAAGGCTTTTCTGGATTTAGGTCGAGCTGATATAACTTGAATTTGCATTGAAGGGCAAACAGTTGCGTGTGTGGCAACACTGCTAATATGATGCAAGGCGTCTCATAGTCGCAGGTGACAGCTGTATTCATGATCTGTTTGTTCGTCACTTGTCTTTAAATAGATCTCATTTGTATATTCGCTAAACTGTTTAGAAAGCTAATGAAAATTATTATCTTCGTCGAATTGTGCTAATATAGCGATCTGTGAGACAGAGCAAGTCCATGGTGACGTACCAGTGTCTCTGTTCTGCATTAACGAATTCAATTTTAATTTGGACAGAATTAGCGTTAAGTTGACTAACCAATGAACTAACCAGCTCTATGCAACAGAATTGTCTTCTTCATTCGATAGTTAAGTAGCTAGACAAGACATGTCTTAGCTCCGTCGGGTAGAGTCCTAGTTAAGAGGCTGATGGTCGCTCGTCTAAAGTTCCCCAACTTTTATGGAACTGGGCAGTTCATTACTGTGAACACAAGAGCTCGCCATCCTGTGCCACATGAATTCAATCTACCAACGTGTTTTCGTAATATTCATTGTAATATTTTATAATGTCCTCCCGTCTGCGTCTTTCGAATATCATTCCAAGTCGGTAAAGAACTTGTAGATATATCAAGCTATTTTGTTCTAGTAGGATTTGTGGTTTTCACGGCGGTGAGTCTGAAGATTGCTGTCTGCTGGATTGTAGCGTCGTGAAGTCTGACAGAAGTTTTCCAACGTTTCAGAGGTCCTTGCTGCCTCCATCATCAGGGCGTTGAATCAAATCATGATTAATTTATCAGCAAGGACCTCTGGAAATTTGAAATTCTATCAGAAGAAGACATCCATATTCTGTTTTGTTTAGTTTAATTTGTTTATGGACTTTGTTTAAAGGCTTAAATTATATTTTATAAGTTTTTTTTGTAGTGTTCTGTCTGACGACAGGTCCATATGAACAGGATCCTTCCATCCTTTTCTCGGACTGGGACCTGTTCATATACGTTCTTGGCAGATGATCCAGAAGTGGTTTGCCATTGCCTTCTTCTGTGTGTGAATGGAGTAATTGTTGGGATGCCACGGAGAAACCGGGGAAGCTCCCGGAGGAAAACTCCGTGTTGCCTAGACCACGGCCTTGCCCAACACAACTTATAAATTCGGGCACCGCCGGGAATCGAACCCGAGACCCCAGGATTACAAGGCCAGTGTTCTAACCGCTAGACCACCCTGGCTCCTTTATAAGTATTACTAATTATAAATTCCATTCATTTGAATTAATGTTTATTATTCTGTTTTAGTTTCCCTCTCTTAAATTTAGTTAGAAACCACTTGACTTTAGGGCAAAATCCGTTTGAGAATTTTGTCATTGTGTTTATATTTATGGATCAGGGGAGTAAAATTGAATATTTTTGTTACTCGCCAAGGAATTCCGTTAAAGTTTTTTTATTATTTTGAACACACTGGCGAAAACAAATACGTTTGTGTCTTTCATTTTACGAAATGTACAAGTCTCAATGATTTAGATTTTTCCTAATATCCTGAGTTTCGGATATTATTAAAATTACATTCAAATACGTGACAGACAGGCGGACGGACTGTCATTTCTGGATGACACACAATTTTTATTTTCTTTATTGCAGACGCGTTTACTGCTATGGGAGTTCCTACCTCTAAATTAATGCAAAAAGTAGGATTGGAAACCTCTAACCCCCTGTATCATTTTTAATCATGGACCATATCGACAGTTACATTTTCATCATTCTATCTCTTTTACATTGCATTTATTTTATTTATTTTTTCCATCTTTCCTTTCTATATCATTTATTCTCTTTTCTGTCTTGTTTTTCTTTCTTCCTTTTCTCTCAAATTTCACATTCTTACCGGAAAATTACTATCCCTTCCGGGTGATTTAATGCATCATAGAAATTCTAGCACCAAAGTTACACATCGTTTACGTTAAACAAACAAAGACTTTTCTTGTCCGCTTAAATACTCGCCTGAGGTAAGTTTTTCTCCGTAGCGCGGCGCTGTGATGGTAATTTGCGAATAATTAACGTCGGCTGTTTTTATTTACACCTCGACAACGGGATCTCACTAGCCATTATCTCGGATTTTGGTGAGACTTTTATTTACTTCAGCACAATTTCGTGTCATTGGAGATGGAGTGTTCTTTACTGAAGGCAAATATCTGGCAAGCAGAATTTTTGAATTGTCGGTTCTTTAACTGCGCTCTCACAATTGCAGAGGTTACATGGCGACGATTTAAGAGCGGTGGAAGCCTAAGTTTTTCATTCCTCTTAGGGCAAAAACTAAGGAACTTGAGCAAGAGAGCCAGTTCTCGACCCCAGATTAGAAATAGGTAAGCCTGCCTCTTTAATCCAGGGCATCTAGGACATCGCTTGTACTTACCTGGTCGGTAAGTAGAGTTAGAAGATGGCTGTCTTTTCAATTGTTTCGCCCTGTGTTCTGGTAGAAGTTTGTCGACGTTACAGTGATGCTTGCTGCCTCCATTATCGCATCGCCCTAATACAGACAGCAATAACCTCTGAAACGTCTGTAAACTTCTACCAGACTACACGGCGCAACGATCCTGAAGACAGAAATCTTTCTCGCTTCAGATGTCTAAACTTTAGTTGGTGGGTAATATTAAATTCTATTTTAGAAAAATACGTAGGTTGTGAATATCTTAACTGGAGTATACTAATTCATGCTAGGATCCCTTGGCGTACTATTATCATCACAGCTATGTTTCGTCATGTTCAATTACAATTTTGTATTTTGATAACAACCGAGATCTTGTATGTAAGATTTGAGGTTTACACAGCGGTGAGTCTGAAGATTTCTGTCTTCTGGGTTGTTGCGCCGTGTAGTCTGGTAGAAGTTAACCGACGTTTTAGAGGTCCTTGCTGTTTCTGATACGTCAGTAAACTTTTATCAGACTACATGTCGCAACAAACCAGAAGACATCAATTTTTAAGATCTTGTATACTGAAATTATTTAGACATTTCAGCAATATTTATCACTATTACAACAGATTGGATTGCCGGGGTTCGATCCCTAGTAGAGGCAAAGGTATTTTTATAATTTCTGCGTCCCTACCAGCTCTGGGGCCCACCCAGCCTCCTGGTGATGGTTACTCCTTGGAGTAAAGCGCGGCCGGGGCATGACGCTGATTACTCACCCTTATCTAGTGCCGCACCACCTCTCCCCCCAAGCGCCTCCATGGCTTGTAGTGGGACATCTTTACTTTACTTAGTTACACCTTAAGTAATAGCTGCTATACGGGATGACGCCGTTGGTAATGAGATTCTATTTTAAAAACTGATGCAAAATTACGTATAATAAACGGAAACTTCGTAGCAGAATCTGAAATTAAAATATAAAAATATTATAAATTTAGCTGGAAAGAGTCTGAACTTTTATTTCTGTTTTTCTGTTTCATCCCAACTGTATTAAACGAAATATACCCTAGAAGGAATCATTGTATCATAAATTTCAAAGATTTGAGTTGGAGAGTCGACATTATAATTGCACATACAACTTTTTAATAGACGGTCAGTAAAAGTAAAATGCAGAGAACAGCGGAAGAAAGCGAAAACCTGTACTCCACATAATACTGCAGTGTACATATATAATGTCAGTATCTGACTTTAGAATTAATTATAACTCCCCGGAATATGTACTGTGCCTCTTGGTATTGTGTGTGAACGCGTATGAATTGAAATATGTTCAGATGTATTTAAATTCCGTTATAATGGGATCTAGCTATGTTCCATTCCGTGGAAATTAGAGTATTACACGGATTTTCAGTAGCCATTACTTTGTCGTGCTCGTAGCACTAATTTACACAGAACATCCGAGATAAAGGATTTAATGCACTTTGTATATGAAATATGTTAAGAAGAATTTTATCGTATTCGGTACAGATAATAAAGGCAGATTGACAAACATGGATCAAACGTTCCATTATGCCTTAACTTCATGTACTGCGTGGAAATTACACATAATAATAATAATAATAATAATAATAATAATAATAATGTGAATAGATGGGATAATAATAATAATAAATCATCCGAAAGACGCTTTCATAAAATAAAATTAAATAATACATGTGGCACTTGCTAAAAACAATATGTATCCCGGAAATAGCTGCTGCCCTATGTACCTTAGGGACAAGGTCTGTCTCGGGTACATGGAAGTACATAGTGAATAGGTGGGATAACAATAATAATAATAATTCAATTCAATACATTTATTTAAGTGCCAGACAACAGCCAGGTAAGGCCAATAACAGTCAAGCACTGAACAACAGTACAGGATGAAATATAATAAATAATTAAATTAATTTTAATAATAATAAAAGTAAAACATTACAAATACGAAAACAAACAAACACATGAAACTAAATATATAAACGTACCATATTGAACAATATTTCACAAGTAAATGGGCTAAATACGAAACCTAAGTAATATAATTCAATTCAATAATTCTAAATAAAAACACTAAACAATAAAAAAACAGAATAATAATAATGATTCAATGCATTTATTGAATAATATTTCACAAGTAAATGGGCTAAATACGATACCTGAGTAATGTAATTCAATTAATGATACTAAATAAAAACATTGAACAATAAAAAACAGAAGAAACTTACAAAATTAAATACCACAAAATAAGATGCAGTCAGCACAGCAAGAAAATAAATAAACGAGGTCTAAATAATAATAATAATAATGTGTTTAATGCATGCAACACGTATTAAAAACAAAGTGTATTTCAGAAATAGCTGCTGCACTGTGTACCTCAGGGGCAAGGTTTGTCTCGGGTACATAGAAGTAAATGCCCTATAAAATGGTGAATAGATGGAATGATAATAATCCATGAAAGCAAAAGTTCCTTAGTCTGGTTGCCCTAAAGAACGAATCTTGTCCGGAAGAGTTAATGGATAAACGTCAGCGTTTATCTGCCCCCACCGCCTCCTTCAGCCTGACCTATTAATGCTTATAGTTGTTAGTCTCGTGGACAGTAATGTCTGCTTGGTCGTAGGTGTTTTATATTCCGTGAGCAATACTTTTCCACTTCTTTTGGCGTTACTTAATGTCATTGGTCGTCTTGTTAACCTCAGATTCTTTATACCCTCAATTTGTCGTCTGTCTCTGAATGATACTCCGTTCAAGCCACATAAAAGTCTCATTTGGATTCAAAGGCGTGTCATTGAGAGACAGACGACAAAGTGTAATGTCTCTTCAATATCCCATTAATTCTAGTAGGGTAATATTTTATTGTATTCTCTTGTGAATTATTACCTACTTGAAATGTGAAACCCCGAATATTTACAATAAAGTATTTAAGCTTTTGTACGATTTGCTGGTGATGAACTACAGCGTTGTTACGTTTGTCAGCCTGTATTTCGTCACCTATACCTTACCACACCTGTAATTTCATCCTTAAATTTATTTTTAATAGTGTAGTAATAATCTTTGTAGTATTTCATAAAATCGATTTTGATCTATCGTCTTTCCATAGAAAGAGATGGGTGTGTTTCATAAATATAGAATCACTAGATAAAATTATGTTCTTTTATTGTCTTTTTGACAGAATATGATACTGTGTATTTACTACTCTTATAAAACACAATTTTTAATTCGTTCTATCCACATTATTAAAAGTAGCATTTTTGTTCGAAATTTGTTACACATTTCTTGGGTTGGCGTAGTTTTTGCACCGATGTCTTTGTATTTATGGTAGCTTGCCTGTTTTTGTTTTGGTGTTGGTCTGACCTTGAATACCGGTAGGCGAAGATTCTACCTTGATGTTTTCGTCATCAGAGTCCGTGTTGATTGACGGAGACCTAAAGAAAAGTATTAGTTGTGACCATACCCAGTCGGAGATTCAAACCGGGTACCTCAGAGTACAAACTAGTCACGCTTCCGCCGTTCAGCCATTATTGTTGGGGATCCCACTCTGGCAGCCTGAGAATACAAATTGGTCGCCGCTTCAGTCCTCTGTCGGGTGGTGGGGGCAAAGTGCCACTGTATTGAGCGCATCCCGTAAAGTATCAATTACCAGACTCATAAAAACTGGGCTGCCACAACGCCCACGGCTGTCTTTTATAACATCTTGCGTCATTGCTGCCCTTTGTTCCATCACCGTCAACTGATGGACCAGCAGGGAATTATTATAACATCATGGCAGGCGGCCTTGTTGGAAGTGACTTAAAATTCTTCAGTTGGCACCATTTCTCCTGGACCTCAAGTTCCATCTCCGTTATCACAAACGTCTGTGCTGACCAAACCCATACTTTATTCTTGTAAGATTTGAGGTTTTCACGGCGGTGAGTCTGAAGACGGCGATGATGGAGGCACCAAGGACCTCTGGAACGTCGGTAATCTTCTACCAGACTACACGGCGCAACAACCCAGGAGACAGCCATCTTGTTCTCCCAGAATCTATTTAATATGATGCTACCATTTTCGTGTTGGTTTCCATAATGATTTATTTCCATTACGTTTCCCAGTAAAATTTTTGAATGTATTTCTTAAGTCCGTGTTAAATTTCGGGCTAAGTTTATCTTTATTTCGTAACGATAGCGACATTAACTGGACGTCACGGTCGACTGGTTAGCACTCACGTCTCGACTCGGCGCTTCGTGTTTTTCCTCAGTCCTTCTATGAAAATTTCGAGATTGTATCTTAAAGTAGGCCATGACCGCTTCCTTCTACATCCTTTCCGATTTATTGTCCATTAATAATTTTATCATTCAGTTATATTTTATATTCTGAGCTCCTGATAGCGTCCTTAAATCACAAATTAAATAAACAGATAGGACACCAACTCTTTGTCCAGTGCCTTACATGAGTAGTTGTTGGCTGTTCAGATGTTCAAGATATGTCATTTTAGTGATATTACATACCGTCAAATACAACTGAATATTTTTATTGATCAGACTTCTTGATAAGCTGATAATCGCTCATCTGGACAAGACATTTCTCCACTTTTATGGAACCTCAAGTTTTATTAAAAATCCATTTATGATTATTTCAGTTACCCCATAAGGCTTTCAAGTTGTCTCTTTCCTCCAGGTTTACCTTTTGAAAGGTTCGTGCATTTCTAATCTCTATGAACGCCACACGACCTAAATATCACCCCAATCATGTATCGTGAAGTCGTTACTTGTGTTGCTGAATCGACTGCTTCTGTTATTTGGAAGTCATCATTTTACATATCCTATTTTCTAAATAACAGGTGTGCGACAGGCTGGACCAGCCAGCACGACGGTATAACCTCGGTTCCCTTTGGATTAGGGTCACAATGCCTTAGTCCCACTTGTCCGTGCTATGAGTGAGGAACGCGAGTGTAAAAATGACGAGTTTGTTGGTCACGCGACACAATCGATAAGAAGTGCGAGAGTTTGACTTCCGTTGTATGATCGTCGTTTGTTTCGTGAATAATTGAAACCATTAGATCAGTGGCGGACGAATTCGGGTCAACGTCCTTAGAGTTACGCAATTCTCTTTGTCTGTGTGTGGTATGTGGGTGACTGTTACGCAGTTCGGTTGGGGGAGGTAAGTCGTTTGAAAGGTCTCGTGTTTACTCGCAAAGATGAATTGTTCAAAAGTTCACGCTTCGCAGCTTTCGTGATTAACCAAAGATAAGCAATAATTTTAATATTATATGATTCTTTCTTACTCTTTTCAATAAAATGCTATTTAAAGTGTTTGAATACTGCTACTGTTCTTGACGGACAGTTTTATACTTCACAAATATTATCAAATAAGACCCAAAATGGTTACCTGTAAGATATTAACCTCGGGAATTTGTGATGCAACAATTTTAGAATTCTTTTCAAAGAGTAACTTCAAGAAAAGGCTGTTTCTGTTGGGGGTTAGGAATTTTTTAATTTGTTGACGTAAATACGTCTATATTTTAGGGTCAGTGTCATTCGGCAAAAAGTGAAACAAAAATGTGGAACGAGAAAGTATAACTGCATTGTTATGTTCCCTAGGAAACTTCAATTGTTTACTAGGCATTATTGTTAAAAAGCAAACGTCAATTGTTTACTCAGCATTATTGTTACCTAGGAAACGTCATCTGTTTACTCGGCATTGTTGTTACCTATAAAACATTTCATTACATTACATTACATTACCTTACCTTACCTTACCTTACCTTACCTTACCTTACCTTACCTTACCTTACCTTACCTTACCTTACCTTACCTTACCTTACCTTACCTTACCTTACCTTACCTTACCTTACCTTACCTTACCTTACCTTACCTTACCTTACCTTACCTTACCTTACCTTACCTTACCTTACCTTACCTTACCTTACCTTACCTTACCTTACCTTACCTTACCTTACCTTACCTTACCTTACCTTACCTTACCTTACCTTACCTTACCTTACCTTACCTTACCTTACCTTACCTTACCTTACCTTACCTTACCTTACCTTACCTTACCTTACCATACCTTACCTTACATTACATTACCTTACCTTATCTTACATTTCATTACATTACATTTATCTACCACAGACCCATCTTAAGCGTAACTAATTCAAGTTGATTAAGCAATGTCTTAATCAAACTTATCTCAATTGTAAAGCATGTAATATATAAACTTTCTTTCCGTATAGACGTATTTACGTCAAATTCTCCGGAACCGTGGTTCCACTGTCAACTTTTTATTAGTAGAAAGGCCGTGCGGGACATTTTGTCGTAAACACATTGTGAATTCAGATATTTATTGCATCCGTAAACGATGCTGAAACTCCAGTTCACATAAATACATGAACTTTTATCTCTCCTCCTTAGAAGTATGCAACAACGAAACTTCAACATTTTGCATCAATTTTTTTAAAAAGTTATGAAGGATTGTATGAGTTAGCTGTTTATCTTGAAGCAATGAGTAAAACATTCGCTTTTACTGGTAAAATGTGCTCTCTAACCAACGTATTTCCGCACTTAAGAGCCACGTTGTTGACCGTCCGCCAAGTGATACAGTAGCGTAATTGTCCTATTCTTTGTTATTGTAAGCCCCATACACTAAAAATAGGTCTACGTCTCAAAACGCTGCCAAGAATCACAGCTTAACACATGTGAATCTATGGAATGATTTGTCTGGGAGAGACACGGGGCTAATTTCAAGCCCAGTGCAAACAACGTAAAAAATAGTGACAAAGTTACGTACCTGTAACGATAGTAAGGCAGTATCTGGACGTAAATCATTTTGTTGAACGGCTGAGAACGCTAACGAAACGATGTAAGTAAAGATATGCTACACATTTTATGGTTAATACTAGAGCAGAACGCTCCATTCGGAGCTCCTTTCTTATATCAGTTTCTGTTGATATTTAATACTTCGTTTTTCAGCGTGTTATAATTTTATCCCTTAGAGCGGCCATCTGTTTACTCGGCATACAATGAAAGGAAGGGGGTTAAAACACTTGACCAACCCCCCTTCAGGGGGGTTGGTCAAGTTTTTAAAATCTTGAGTAAGAAACTAAATTAACCCCCAGAAGGGGGGGTTAAAACACTTGACCAACGACCCCTTCGGGGGGTTGTTTGCGTTTTAAAATCTTGAGTAAGACACTATACTAACTCCCCTTTGAGGGGGTCGGTTAAAACACTTGACCAACGACCCCTTCGGGGGGTTGTTTGCGTTTTAAAATCTTGAGTAAGACACTATACTAACCCCCCTTTGAGGGGGTCGGTTAAATCACTTGACCAACCACTTGGTCTTGATAACGTCTTCCTTCACTTTTCATTTCGTAAATAGTTCTGATGTTTTAGTTCTTTACGTCGCTGTTCGGAGGCCAACTGTTAGTCAAATCTTCATTTTCAAGAATGCGATGTGCTGCTTCTGGAGCAGTGATATTGCGACTTCTTGGTACTTGTTGTTCTCGTCGTAGTGAAGCGTCATTTGTTTACTCGGAATTGTTATTTTGGTATACCAACACAACAATGCCGAGTAAACAAATGACGTAATATTGTTTGATGACGTCATTTTGATAGAAGACAAATCACAAATTTTTATAGTAGATTAGTGTTTTTAGGTGTTCTTCACGCTCTAGCGTCAGTTTTGTACATGAATAACTAAGATGAGACAAGGACCTTTACAAGAGTGACGCAGCAGTGACGTGGGATGACATTAGTTCAAAAATGTCCTACTACGCAACAGTGGCCTCCCATCACATCAGTGCAACAGCGATCTACGTTATGTGGCGTGATGAACGCCTTTGGAATGTCGCTCTAATCCGAATATCAAATGATTATTTGCGGTAGTTCTGTGAGCATTCGCTAGCTTGTCAAGAAATGTAGTACGCAGAATTGTAGTTTTATATTTCGTTCACGTTTCGTTTGACATTATTTTCGAAACACGACCGTCAAATAATAAAATAGTCTTTAAGGCACTTCATAGTAAAATTTAACCGTTACATTTTTATTATCTATATTACCACCTGTGAAGTGCGTGGTTGGACATTGCTCTGTGAAGTGCTCATAAATTTAATGGCGAATGTAATTGTTCCCATACTGGAAACAGGAGAATCTTGAAGTTAACCACTCGCCACCCACCAGTGTCGAGTTTAGGAATGCGTGAAGTCCATCTCCGGTGACCCAGATTTTTCGTAGCGCAGTGTTTAATCATAGGTTTGTCATGCATTAAATAACAAATTAGAATGTGATTTTTATACGTGGGCCTGAAATGTTACTTTTCTGCCATATTTTTCCCTCCGCAACTTATTGTTTTTATTATTTCACATTGTGCATTTAAAATTTTGTCTCTATCCAAAACCTTTCAAAATTTCACTGTACATAAATCTTTCCTTGCTACGTTAATTCATCTTTATTAAATTATAATGATATTTTTGGTATTGTTGATGGGAGTTTTTTAAATTGTTAATATTTCTGGAAAGAGAATTATTGTAGTTCATTTTTATCAAGGAATTTTATAGGATAAAACTTTATTTACAAGGACAGAAATGAAGCCAATACTAAAATAAAGTTACATAACAAAACTTGTTTGATGTAAAAAAATGTTATTTATCTTATTTTAATAAAATTATTAAACATTTTTGTAACTGTGTTTCTGGCTATTGTAAACTATAGACCAACATTTTTGGATTTTGTAGGATTTGAGGTTCTCACGGCGGTGAGTACGAAGATAGCTGTCTTCTGGGTTGTAGACAGGGCCTATGAAACACTGACAAACTTCTGCTAGACTGCACGTCGTTTTCACAAACATTCTTTTTCTTTTGATAGTCTCGATTCTGTAGTTGGAAACCAACATCTTGAGAATGTGGAGCATTTCAAGTACTTGGGAAGCTTAATCACGACGGACGCTCTATGCACCAAGGAGGTAAAAGCAAGGATAGCCATGGCCAAGGCAGCTTTCGTCAAGAAGACGATACTTCTCACTAGCAAGTTGGGCTTGGAGATGAAGAAGAAACTAGTGAAGTGTTACGTATGGAGTGTCTTTGAAATGTGGTGTTGGAGAAGAATAGAGAAGATCAGGTGGACGGATCGAGTGACCAACGAAGAAGTATTGAGGAGAGTCAACGAGCAAAGAAACATTCTGCAGGCGATTACACGAAGGAAAGCTAACTGGCTGGGACATATTATGAGAAGGAATGGATTAATGAGTGATATCACCGAAGGCCAGGTTGAAGGAAAGAGAGGACTAGGAAGAAGATTGATACAGCTAACCGACGACCTTAAACAAGGAAAGAAGATGACGTTCCAGGAATTAAAGCGAGAAGCCGAGAATAGGGAAAACTGGAGAGCTCTTTTTGGGCAGAATAATGGACCTGTCGTCATATAGAACACTAAATAAAATAATAGTCTCGATTCCTACAGGAAAAAATACTGGTATGCCCCTTTTGACCGAACAAGTTTTAGTAAAATGGTAATGATCATTATGACTTTCTGGCCTGTACGAAATAAATGATGGTCATTTGAGTTAAATCCATCTCCCATTTTAAGTTCTTGTAGATGTTCGAAGCCGTCCTAACTCTCGCGTAGTGTCTCATTCCACGGTCTGTGTACGAACACGTGAGGGACAGAGCCCACTCTCGGGCGTTCATCGTCCTGAACGTTTGTCTTTTCAGATAAATAGACTGTAGCTCGGTGTTAGCTGATTGAAGGTTTTCATGGCAGGTTCGAACCAAACTAATTCTGATTTTTTTCTGGAATAACGTCGCCATTTTGATTTTTTGGAACCTCAGGACACAACAAGTTTTCTGCCACTTATTAACATCTTTCTGCACCTGGACCTAAAATGGGTCTGGTCTAGAGCTGGGGGGGGGGGTTTCCTAATGCATCGAATACTCCCATTGATTTGTAAATACATTTACAAGCACATTGCATGTGTATAAATGTATGAATCGTGTATGCATGTGTGGGATGTGTGTGTTTTATGGGTGGAGACAGATGGTTGAAAATAGTGTGGAATTATTGTATCATTATGGCCCAGGGTAACGGAAAGATCAGAATGTAGCAAAAGACGATTTTGAGGCCGATAAAGCCACTAAAATGTCTGATTATAGAACAAAGAAAAGTTACTGAGTACGTGTGTTCATTTGGCAGAAAACGTTTTATTGACATGTTTAAACGGCGCTGTGTCCACTGCATATGTGGTGAATGGTTGTATACGGTTGGTTGAGAGATACCTTAAAATAAATTAATTTCGGGATCTCCGTAACTTGCTTTCTGCAATAATTTTACAGAACTGGAAAAAGTGGAGAGGCGTATGTATGACACCCGCTCCATAAGAAATCGCGTTTGTGTCTGTCATTCGGGAGGAAATGTTCGCACTTGTTCACAGGCGTCGTCTGCTGGCCTGAATTGAACTTATACTGAACACGGGGACAAGCTGCGAAGTTAAGTGTTTCTGCTTCTTGTGGCTGAAGGCTGTGGGGCTGGGAGCAGGGTCAACGGTGGCGACGTCTGTGGTTTTAACGAGAACTAATTCAATGCTGTTACAATTGATAAAGTGCAAAGTTCCAAGGGCTGGCGCTGTCATCAGGGGGAGATCATGTCTGAAGAGAAGTTTGCCCCTCATCGTCTCTGCCCATATTTTGTTTGATGGTATCCGTTTATGTATTTCTGGCCACTTGAAGGTATTCTTTACTTTTTAAGCTCTTAATCCGATTCTGTCTTAAACCTGTCCAGTCCACATTGACATTGTTACACTTATTTTTCTGAGATAAATTTCATTATATCATCCCCCCAAGTACGGCCAGGTTTGTGCCTTGTCCGAGCAACAATTTGTTCCAGCAATTACATCTATTTCCTTCCTTCGAATTCTAAGAATGGGGCCACTGTTTCCATTGTCCACTGGTCATGCGCAGTATTTTTTGGCCGGTGGAATTTTCAAGGGGAAGGCTAGGAGCGAGTCTCTTTCGCGATAGTATAATGCTGACTGCACCGAGGAGCTTGTGTGACTGAACGCCCAAACAAAAGAACTACACTGACCGTGCCACCTCAGGTACACAGACTAGGCCCGTCCGCCAGCTTCTCCACCCGCCAAAAACTAGTGCGCCGACTATAGTAAAATTCCATCGATAGACAGACATGAATGTGTCCATAAGATGTTATATACTCACGCTAGTCTGAAAAGCAGCTTTAGCGAAAAGACTATAATCTACAAATTTATAAATGTACCTTTTGCTCTCAGTAGGTATGAATATTTGTTTCCCACACTGAGGGAAGACAACGTATTAAGAATGTTTGCGAACAGCATGAGGAAGAAGGAGCTTAGAAAGATTAAGAAACAGGAGGATGGACAAATATTGCAAAATAAGTACAACCATAACTGTTTAAATTTAAGCTTCCTGGTGTGAGTTTTGTTTCAACAATTTGTCAATAAATCCTTTCAAAACAACAAATGTTTAGTAATATTATTGTAGACGGATTTTTTCTTCAGATTGTTGATTATTCTTTGCGTGTTTCACCAAGTATTATTAGAATTATTAAATTATGTAATGAAGTGGACGGAGCATATAGCATGCATGGGTTAGATGAATGTTTCAGAACTTTATCAGGAAAGCCTGAAGTGAGCAGATCACGTGGAAAGCAAAGGTGTAGATGGATCTGAAGATAAATAGGACATGACAGTGTGGGATGGATTGAACCGGCTCAAGATAATGTCAGATGGTAGGCTTTTGTGTGCACGGTGATAAAACTTTTGTTTCCACGAAAGATGGGGGATTTCTCGATCAACTAAACGGCTGTTAGAATCGTGATTGTTAGTAATTGGTCATCCGCCATTAAAGTAATTATCGATATAACTCTTGTATCATGACGCAGATCTCGTGGTTCCACGGAACAAGGATTAACGCCTATTCGTTGTACCAACAGCTAGTATAGTAGCACCATCTCTCGGCTGTTTCTGTAAACATTGCTGCCTGTAGCCGTTGCGTAGCGCTGTTACGTAATGACTAGCAATTACTTTTCGGCTTACATTTATGCCTACCGCTGTACTACAGTGTATGACAAGTTGCTGCATTATCACGGCGAATGAGAGCCAAAAAGAGGTGGGATTTTTAATTCAAAGAAAATGTGCCAGTTTGTGCAATTACCGATTTTTTTCAGTTTAATATTCCACGCAAATATGAATTGATTTTATCTACTTTAAATCTTAGAACACTTTATTCCAGACGACGACATCTCGATGCGTTATTTCTTGTTAATGTCTTTAAGGGCAAAATAAATTGCCATTCCATTATGGACGCTGTTGGTTTACGTGTGCCGGCGAGGCAAATAAGAGAATTTTCTACTTTTAGTGTGAGCAGTGTGCTAAGACATAGTCCTTCAGTCAGGTGCGTCATCGCTGCAAATGACGTATGTAAATCTTTGGGCGTATTTAGCATAAACTTTGTCTCCCTTGAGGGCACGTTCTCAATAAGGGAAATGTTCTAGATAGGTTATCTGTTTTCTGTATTTCTTTAACGTTTTACAATTATATTAGTGTTTCCTAGGTGGATTATTTGTTTTTATTTATATTTCTTCATTTTTTGCTCTGTGTTAATATTGTTTCTATTTTAGGTTTGCCTGTACTTGGCAGTTATATTTAATACTGTACATGTATAAGTTTAGTTAATCTGTTTGTGTAATATTTTTCATTTTTATTTCATTATTATTATATGTATTATCAGTGTTTGCCTGTTATTGGCTTCTTGCTGTTGGCAAACACTTAAATAAATTAATTGAATTGAATTGAATTTCTGAAATACAGAACTGCGGCTTAGGGTTTGTGAGTTCCGCTTCATATTATTTGCAGCCACTCAGTTTAGGATCGGAAACAAGATTTTTTTAAAGCTACTTCTAGATGTCAAGAATTTGCATCGTTTGGGGGGGGGGGGGGGCAGTTGATCTCGTGACGTCATTGACGTCAACATTATTGTAACTTTATTTTGCGATGGTCGTTATCTCTAAAGCAGCACTTTGTGTGAAGAAAATGTATGTCGTAAAGATGTACGTGGGTTTTTAAATAAAGTAGTGTTTGGTGTTATTTAGTTTTTATCAAAATTGAATGTATTTGATGAGATTTAGTGAGTAATTAAATAGCAAATTTAATCAAAATCAGAATATATATGCCTCCTTCCTTCATCGTCAAGTATCTCTGAAACGTCGATAAACTTCTACCGGACTGCACGGCGAAACATCCAAGAAGACAGACATTTTCATACTCACTGCCGTGAGAACAAAAATGGGTTCACTCAGATCGAAACTGTTTCATACAGACCGACTGACATGTGTAATAAAATGAACTTAGCTCTTATATTTGTTTTATTTAACGCACCAAGACGTCCCATGACAATTCTGTATATTCTTGTTGAATATTCGTGTTTATTTGCGTGAACACGCAATACAGAACAACCTTTTGAGTACCCCGATTGAATTTCTTTCTGTTTTTTTGGGTTCTTATGGCTGGAATTAAAGCGGATCTTTAGCTTATGTGGCTACTACTCTTTACCATTTGGAATGTTATGCCATGATTATCCATCGCTGTTAAAGTGATTACATTGAACGTTCATGAAGCAGTTTGTGTCTCTTACAGTTCTTTATGGCTCCATTAGGAATTGAACTGTTGCAGAAATCGAGGCCTCTCAAGAGTTACAGAAATATCGTAGTTGCAGTTTGAATTCGAGGAGTGAATTCGATAGTTAGCAAATCGAGTTACATTTGATTTGTGAGATTTGGGATTATCACAGTGAAGAGTGTAAAGAAGGTTGAGCTCTTCTGAGTTGTTTCACTGTGCACTTTGGTAGACGTTTGCAGACGTTTCAGAAATGCTTGCTGCCTCCATCATCAGGTCGATGACCGTGATTGAGGAAGATGCAGCCATCTATATTTTAATTGTTGGAGACAAAATAATAATGCTGTTGACGTAAATGTGAAATGTTTTATGGTTATGTATTACGTCTTCATTTGTTTTAAAATATTGCAAGATATATTAAGATGCCAAATAAAATACGAGGCGCGTCCACAAAGTAAGTTTCCCACTCGTCCCACAGCTAGCAAACCTTATATTGCGCGAAGCGACTGTGCGTACGTGATAGAGCAATGACGTAGCATGGCGCATGCACTAACGGTACTTCCCGCGTTCTCACAGTAGCATCGTTGCAGCCGTTGAAGATGGAGGTTCTTATTCCAGCTCCCGCCGACTGTGAAGTGCGATCAGTGATAACGCTAGGCCGCACACGGCTCGACGGACAGCAAGTCTCCTGCAGGAGTTCAGCTGGGAGGTGTTTAATCATTCACCCTACAGCCCGGACCTCGCTCCCAGTGATTTCCGTCTTTTCCTACACCTCAAGAAATTCCTGTCCGGTCAGCGTCAGCGTTTTGAGAATGACAGAGAGGCGGAGATGGTTGTTACACAGTGGTTCCAATCCCAGGCGGCAGACTTCTACGACACAGGTATTCAAAAGTTGGTCCCACGGTATGACAAATGTCTCAATTCCGGTGGCGAATATGTTGAAAAATAGCTGGACACTTGCTGTATCTGTTGCAATAAATATTTCCATGAAATTGTGTTTTGTTTCTGTAAACGGCCCCAGGGAAACTTACTTTATGGACGAGCCTCGTAGTTACAGCACTTGGAACAATTGCCTCCATGGCAAACAAATATTTATGAGCTTGTAGGAAGACGTATCGTGGGCCGACCAAAGAAAAGATGTAGAAAGCGATTTTAAGTGTATTCTGAACAGGATTTTATAACGAGTCCTTGCTGAAGGACAGGGTCCGGTGGTGGGCTTTGGTTAGTTCGGTGATGAACCTTTGGGTTCCGTAAGCCATCTAGTTATTTAGTTAGTCCTAGCTGGGGATGACTTTGTAGAGTTAGAAGAAGCGTCCGACTGTGGAATCATCTTCCACGAGGTGAGGTGAAACGTGTAAGTGTTGAGCTAACGTAGCTTTGGCCTGATCATAAATGAAGCCTTTGAAGCCTGGCATTTGTGTTGTTTTAGGACGCACAACACTTCGCGGGTCATCTTCCCATTTGTCAGTAGGGGTGCTTGTTTCATACGTTTGCCGTCAGATGTAGCACGTGCTGGGTGCCGAGTAGCATTACAGTTACGTACAAACGACCGCCACTTTCCATCTGCGATCGAAAGTGCGTGCTGCCCTATTTCAGGAAATTCCGAGTGTAGATCGATCAGAATTAGATGAGCTGTCACAAGCGTTTCCCAGACGTCGTTTCCTACTTGATACCAGAAAATGGAGCTGACCTTTCCAATGTAGTGGATAGAACATTACATATTCACAGCGTTTAATTAGATTATAGGACTTTCATTTTATAGCGTTTGCAACTTTATGAGTACCTGACGATTTTCAGCCAAATAAACTCCACGTAAGGAGAGTTGGTGTTGTAGAACTCATTGAACCCGAAGTCCGTCTAAATAATATTTAATAATTCCGTCCGTACCGCAAAGAAAACACGAAGCGTCAGTATTACAAAGATAAACTGGTCAGTACTGTTTAAGGGAATAACCGCTGTTTATCGTGAGAATATTATGAAATATATAAATACAAAATGAATTATTTATTGCTGAAGGAGGTGGGGCACTGGGCTTGAAAGGGTTGATCGATAACAGAAAAAACGCAATAATAATAATAATAATAACTCTAAGAAAATATTTGGCCAACATCCCGGGCGAACACGACATCAGGGAACTGCAGAAGACCGCCATTTTGGGAACATCATACATCATTCGAAAGACGCTTTCATAAAATAAAATTATGTAATACATGTAGCACTTGCTAAAAAGAATATGTATCCCGGAAATAGCTGCTGCCCTATGTACCTTAGAGACAAGGTCTGTTTCGGGTACATGGAAGTACATTCTCCATAAAGTGGTGAATAGATGGGATAAAAATAATAATAATAATAATAATAACAGCAACAACAATAATATGCTGTGTTATAGCAATAACTCCCTTTTTGCAGAACCCGCAGGTCTAACACCGACAACACCAAAGCCCGCCACCGTCTACGATCCTGAGCCAACTGACCCATTTTCCATCATTATAGCCCACCTCCCTAAGATCCATCTCGATGTCATCCTGCGATCTCTTTCTTGGTCTGACAAATGGTCGTTTTCCAGAAGGATTTCCCACCAAAATTCGGTATTCCCAATGCGTGTTAAAATGTCCATCGGAGCCTCGTGTAGTTCGCTATCCTCACTGAGTTATGTGACCCGTACAGTTCACGCAGCTCCTCGTTGTGCAATATTCTGATTTTCCTGCTTATTTCATTTTTCTTAGGTCCAAATATCTTCCTGAGCACCGTGTTTTCAAACACTTGTAATCTACGTTTTTCCTTCAAAGTAAGAGACCATGTTTCACGACCATGCAAAACAACAGGCAAAATTATTGTTTTATATATCCTGATTATTAGTGTTTTGGATAGTAAATGAGATGATAACAATTTTTGAATTGAATAAAAGCAAGAGATTCCCCGAGTGTCTTCTACTCTTTAATTTCACCATGGACCTCATTTCCATTTGTTATAGCTGTTCCTAGGTTATGACAGTTAGAATTTAAATTTTTTATTTGACAGTATGATTGGATCTACTTTTTTGTAAATTGGCATTCATGTTAGTGAGCTTGTTTAGATCATTTAAGGAGTCGTGGTCCGTCAAGCGAGAATTGTGAGGTTTCTTTTTGCGTAGGATATAAAATAATTTTTTCTTACCTTCAAGACAAATCCTCTCATTCTCCGACAGTTCTAAGAGTATAAAAAATCTGAATGAATAGTGGTTTATGGCAATATACCGTGCAAAAAAAAAATAAACACGTTACAATTCAAACCCATGATTGTTTTGCTTACTTATACACAAGCTTATTGGTGGTTTTCATAATTTCTCAGTTGATTTAAAGAATTTGTGAAAGTTTATTGTGAGTCGGGGCAGTTATTCTCACGTGACGAGCAAACACGCAGAGAGATACATAATTTTCTTCTTTCATAGATTAATCTTATTCTACCTCAGAATTAATTCTGAGATGATGCATATACGAGGTGTGATCGGAAAGTTTCAAGACTGCGCCTATAAAAACCCGTACACTTATCTCAGGTATTAAATTCATCCATCACCCTCGAAGTAGTTCCCCTGGGAGTGAACACAACGATCCCAGCGCCGCTGCCAAGCCTGGAAGCATCCCTGGAAATCTTTCTTTGTCAGCCTGTCAAGCACCATCTGCGATTCTGCCTGAATCTCTTCTATCGTCTCAAATCTCCTTCCCTTTAGCTGAATTTTCATCTTTGGGAAGAGGAAGAAGTCACACGGAGCTTAGAAAGGAAGTTGGGGTCGGTTCTTGCAAGATCTTTGAGCTCCTGACAAACGAGAAGTCGATTCTGCTTCTGGTCCTCAGACAGGATGCGTCGCATGTGGAGTTCTTCCTTTAGAATCAGCTGACAGGTCCCATAGCCTATCCCAACAATGTCGCACAAGTCGTTGATGGTACGACGTCGCTCTTCGTGAATGGCCTGCCGAATCTTGGTAACATTTTCGGGCGTTGTGCTCGAAGATGGTCGTCCAGAACTCTCGTCATCATCGACAGAGGTTCGGCCGGCCCTTTTTAAAACGTGAATGCCACACAAAAGTTTGCGGCCTCCCCAAATGCTTGCTTTAGCATTTCATAGGTTTCCTTAGCCGTTTTGGCGAGTCTTTGGCAAAATTTGATGCACACGCCATTCCGAAATCGCAGGAGGGTCGGTGTAATGCACTACCAAAACGCCCGTAACTAAGAAACAAATGCTAATTCGATGATGCCGGCTGGCACACTGATTCACTATGAATGTAGGCCGCACCCCCTAGCGGCAGAAGCTCGTACTACATCCGGTTCGCCCTCTATTGACACAGTCTTGAAACTTTCCGATCGCACCTCGTATTGGCGAAGCCATCCCAGTAAAAACACAGCAGGCGAGATTCGATCGCGTGGTGGCAGTCTGAAGGAAGCCTCAGACCCCACTGCCACCGCGATTTTCTGTGTTGTTGCAGCGTGCTGGCTCCTTTTTGGCATGTCTCTGAAATGTAACGTAGCGGATTCCACAGTTCAAAAAGTTCTGGAAGAAGGTGGCATATGGACTCGTACACTATCGTCGCCATTCGTGGTGGATAGAAGCGAAAGTCTCAGCTTCATAACTCAGTGTTAGTTCCTTATTTAATTCAAGTTTTGTCTGCGTCTTCTTATACATCTCACATAGATTCTGGACCGATTTTGAACAATGAACATTGACACCGTTGTAGATAATGTGCGTAGTTACTAACATCCCTTGGATACCAGTCCGGATGTATTATCATATTCTTCGTATCTCTGGTTGGGTATGCCTCAAGGGAAAAAGGTTTAGCGGTGCCATCTGTTAAGTGTTGACCACACTAGGTTCCCCCCCGTAAACACAAAGCACGCAGATAGATAACAAATTTTTATATTACGTATTATAATGTTTTTGGGACGTCTTGTACATGGACAAACGGATGCGACTTGTCCATCGTGCTGTTATTTTAGTTACTTCATGGAAATTGTGATGGCTGTCCTCTGGGAAGTGTCTTGTAGTCTGATATATATTGACCGACGCCCTAATTATGGAGACAGTTGTTAGTCCTGGAACGTACACGGCTCAGTATCTCATAAGCCAGTCATATTCGTCGCCGTGAGAACCTGAAATCTCATCGTTCGATCTAAACTTCTCCTCACCATCTGTTATCGAGTCTCCTGCTGATGGATCTACTCGACGTTTCTGTCTGTAGCCTTGGTCAGAGTTGAGACGATTACCGGAAAACTGCAGTTAAAATGTGAGGATAGTTAAAAAGATAAGCAAATGACCACATTCTTATGTAACTTCATTTAACGTGAAAAGAATTCCAAATAAATCACTCTGCGACTCTTTGGAACATTTCCACTCCAATCACGTATTACGGTTGCTGCAGTAAGGACAGGCTGGAGTACACGGCGTAGCCCCGTACGCACATTCCTTTTGTGTCCTTAATAAAGTAGCATTTTCATTCGTCTGCTACGGTTATCCTCTGTGTAGAGCAGCAGTGGCATTAGTGACGAGCACAGTTAACACAGTGAACTCATCTGTCAGCGCCTTTTTGCTCGAAACGCGTCATCTGCTTCCATACTGTCTTATGTCAGCCATTTAATTGCTCTCGAGCTCCAGTCACAAAAATACTCTTGTATTGTATCTCCTCCTCGTCGATCTCTTTAAGTTTACTTTCATTTGTTCTGCTTTAAGATTAATTGAATCCCTAAATGTAAAAAAGGGTATAACCATTTTTTTTCGAATCTAACTTTTTTCTTTTTGCTGTTTTAGTATCTTGAAGCCTAAATACACCTCCCGAAGGTATCACGACCTCACGACCCCAGAATTCGCAGAGGATCTGAATGTTCCCTAAACCAGTGTTTGGGGTTGAACCAAATAAAACATGATTTGTGGCAGAAGGAGTCTCAGGCCATTTAACGAGACTTGATACCCTGGTCCTCCAGGTTGGGGGTTGGGCGTAAGGTTAACAACCTTTCACCGTAAAAAAGCATCGTTACGAAAAAATTAACTAAGCCTCGGACCAGAACGTACTCCACGACCATGGCAATTGAAAAAGGATATGGTACTTGGAACATTAGGAGTCTCTATAATGAAATTGTGCCTTGGCCCATCTGTGAGAAAACCAAAGATGATGATGATGATTAATATTGAAATTATTATTACTAACAAAATTAATTTAATTTAATTAAAGAAAAATCAACACAAAAACGTCATTTCTTCTACAATTTGTATTTCTATGTTTTGAAGTATTCTGTGTTTGTATTTATATTTAAAATGTAAATTCGCATGATGTAACAGTGAGTCTTCCTTTGTTTTTCGCCCATTTACCCTGTTAAAACACCGTTAATTGCAGAAAGGGTATAACTCCAACAAATATTGACCCACGTGGAGATTAAACTATGGGATCAAAAATCTGAAATTTGGCATAAAGATGTAAATTGATTGCAACTAACTCAATTGCAAAGTTAAAGTCTCTATCTTGAGTTGTACCGATCATAGACAGTGTTTTATATTTCCTGAAAAGTTTTTAATTTTGGAGTTATACCCTTTCTGCATTTAGGGATTCAATTTTTCCTCGTTGTTTTCCTCCTAACATCTTGCTATCCTTTTCTGTTTTCCTAGTAATCTATTTTCCCCTTTTTATTATCTTGTTACCAAAATTTAATTATCTGGGAACAACAATAACAAATATAAATGAGGTCCATGATGAAATTAAGAGTAGAAGACATTCGGGGAACGCTTGTTTTTATTCAATTCAGAAACTGTTATCATCTCGTTTGTCAACCAAAACACTGAAGTTCAGGATATATAAAACAATAAATTTGCCTGTTGTCCTGTATGGCTGTTAAACATGAAAGAAGAACGTAGATTATAAGTGTTTGAAAACAAGGCGCTCAGGAAGATATTTGGACCAAGGAGGTTTAGAATGTTGCATAACGAGGAGCTGTGTGAATTGTACGGGTCACCTAGCGTAGTGAGGATAGTGAAATCAAACGATCTCCGGTGGGCTGAACATGTAGCGCACACGGGGGGAAGGAAATGGGTGCATACAGGATTTTGGTATGGGATCCTTCTGGAAAACGACCACTGGGCGGTCCAAGAAGGAGATGGGAGGATAACATCAAGATTGATCTTAGGGAGGTGGGCTGTGAGGATGGCAAATGGATGGAGTTGGCTCAGGATCGTGGCCAGTGGCGGGCTTTGGTGTTGTCGGTGTTGAACCTACGGGTTCTGCTACCAGGGAGTTAGTTATTTATTTGCATATTCTTTGCTCTTTCCCGTGTTTCTGTCTTCATATTCTTACGTCCTTAACTTTATTTTCTTCCATCTTGTTATCTCATATTCATAATTGTCCTGTTTAATTTATTATATCTCACACGCTTTCATTAATTTTCTCACAGGAACCCGTTTCTACGTTTTCGACATTTTCTATTCGGGTTTCCATATTTTATGTTACCGAAAATCGCTGCCGAGTGGTTAATACTCTTGTTCGTGCTCGGGAGGTCGCAGTTCTTCGCCCTTACACGAACTATACTGACTGAGTCTTCATGATTTTTCTCAGCCCCTCCAAACAAATTCCAATATTTTTTTTAAAATTTGGCCGCGACCAGCTGCTGACAGATAGGTTAAATAAACCAGAAGTTAATTAATGATCCTTTTTTATCATTCTGTTTCTTATCTTTATTTAATTATTCCTACTTCTCTTCCGTATTTTTGTTTCTTTTCTTTTGTTCTTTTTCCCTTTCTGCTTCTTTCTTTCGTTTTTATTCACACGTTGGAACAGAGAAGATTGTCAGAACGATTTAGATGTACTATCGATATTCTAGCGATTCAGTGTACTATCGATATTCTAGCGATTTAGTGTACTATCGATATTCTAGCGATTCAGTGTACTATCGATATTCTAGCGATTCAGTGTACTATCGATATTCTAGCGATTCAGTGTACTATCGATATTCTAGCGATTCAGTGTACTATCGATATTCTAGCGATTCAGTGTACTATCGATATTCTAGCGATTCAGTGTACTATCGATATTCTAGCGATTCAGTGTACTATATTTATTCTAGCGATTTAGTGTACTATCGATATTCTTGGTCCACTGTCGGCCTTCCGGAGTCGCAAATTATTGGCTGTTCGCAGCTCTTGGAGTGGATAAATAAGACTGCTTCTATATCTGCTGATGTAAACACCTCGCGATCGATGTGTGTTGCCGACAAAATAAACACATGCTCTCTCACTGAGGGATTTTACTCCCAGCATTTAGGTTAATTTATGTTCTCAGCAGACATGTTGACTCTCCAAACATTGACAGAGGGCTGTCTCCCTACATCTATCTTACTTACCGCCTTATTACCTGATGTATTTTTTGTTACTGAAGTTTCTTATTCGGCAGACGGTCTGATCAGATCTAGATGCGAGACGCAATATCTGTTTCCTCTCACAAATGAAGCATCATTACCTTCAAATAGTCGACAACTTTTAAATGTTTCCGATCTCTGTATGTAAAATCACAGTATCATTTTCTCTCACTCTATGCAAAGTTTTCAAATTTATAAATGATAAATTATGGTTAACTGAACAAATGGGCAACTTTAAAAATATTTGTCCAATAGGTGCCACGGTGGTCTAGCGGTTAGAACGCTGGCCTTGTAATCCTGGGGTCTCGGGTTCGATTCCCGGCGGTGCCCGAATTTAAAACTTGTGTTGGGCAAGGCCGTGGTCTAGGCAACACGGGGGCTTCCTCGGTTTCTCCGTGGCATCCCAACAATTACTCCATTCACACACAGAAGAAGGCAATGGCAAACCACTTCTTGATCATCTGCCAAGAACGTATATGAACAGGTCCCAGTCCGAGAAAAGGATGGAAGGATCCTGATCATATGGACCTGTCGTCAGACAGAACACTAAATAATAAATAATAATAATAATAATAGGTAGCATAACATTTAGTTGCATATCAGAGTAATGCCTGACATTCCAATGGCTTAGCCGTGTACGTCCGTGTAGAATAACTTCGTTGTGGAAAGATGAAATTTGATATTTAAAGACCTTAAGAAAATATATCGAATTTTATTCAGTTTTGGATCGCTCGCAATATTTTAAGTTTGGCGGTATTTGATGAACCATTGGCACTGTACATCTACTTTTATCCGATAATTATTCTTTAATAATCTGAACATGTCGCAGTTAGTATAATTTAGTCACGTGAAGACTGTTGTTTAACCCTTTCAAAGCTCGTCTAAATTATATTTAAGAATTTATTCAGTACCGCAAAGAAACCACAACAGTTAACCATTACAAATGTCAATTTGTTAACGCTGTTTTATGGAAATAATCGCTCTTTACACTTAAAATTATTCTGAACGCATAAATACAGAGTTGAAGCAGATGGTACGTATAGTTCCTACTTGGCTTTAAAGTGTTTAAAGTAGCCCACGACCTGTTTGATATGAAGCTTACACGGTTGGTAGCCCGAGAGGAATTCATTATAGACCACGACCACTTCCCTCTGTATTCCTACAGACTAATCATCTGTAAAGCTGTGTTTGGACTAATGCAGCACCGCATATTCTAACCTAAACTGAGGGTTTCGAATGCCAGTGTCCTCTCTTCAATTCACTTGCATTCTTCATCCTCCATTTTCAGTCTCTCGCCATGTTCCATCTTCCTTCTGTGTGGCGTCTGTCGTAATCAGTTCCCATCATCGTTTACTCTTATGTTCAGGATCTCCTTTTGGGATTCTATATTCGTCCATTCTTAAAACTTGTTTATACCACCCTGTTTTGTTATTTCTTAAATCACCTTATAAAATGTTTACGCTTATATTCTTTCTGTTGTTTTAATCTCTTATTCTCTTCCTTTTACTTCATTCTTCCAGCTTTACTGCTGTTAGTGTGCCTTGGCCTATGTCCAAATTCCTAGTCCATACGTTAATATATTCATTAGCTTTTAAATAAACACATTTTCGCCTTCATAAGGCTTACATTCTTCTTGATGTAAATTAGCCATGTATTTATTTATAGTCGAATGAGTGGATGATAGTGAATAATGAGTTGGAAAGGATGTAGAAGGAAGTGGTCGTGACCTAATTTAAAGGAATATCCCGGCATTTTCTGGAGGGACTGAGGAAAACCACAGAACCCCGAGTCAAGATAGCCGCTGTCCGGGCCGATATTTGAACCCGGGACCTCCCGAATACGAAGCAGGGGTGCTAACCACTCGATCAAAACGTTTGTCGTTGTGCCATGTGTTCTGGTAGAAATTCACAGGGCTTCGCCCTGATCGTGGAATCAGAAGAAGCCTCTGAAACGTCGGTAAACTTCTACCAGACTGCAAGGCAACAACCCAGAACGTAGTCATCTTTTTACTCGTAGCCATGAGAACCGTGATATATCCGATGTCGCTTAGGTCGTTCTAACAAAAACGAACAGATTTGCGTCCCACGAGATATGAACCAGGTTCCGTGACCTTAGAGCCACGCGTTGCTAGCCGATATAACAGGTCATGAACACTTAATCAGGGTCAGCTTGCTACCCACGTGGCGTCTTAATTATTACCGCAGCTAGTGCCACGCCCTCTGCACACATCCGCAATTAGCAGCAGCGGATGACACAGAAATGCCATTTTGGGAACCAGAGCAGAAGCAGAAGGCTTTATTTCAATTCGCGTTCTTTGCTGTGTTTTATCTCTCAGTGGTCTGATGTTCATTTATTGCACGTTCTACTAGTCGGTCCATTACAATACTAATTAAGAGCACAGATATTACATTTTATAGAAGCGTAAATTGTATTTTACGTTTTCGTCTATTCTGTACGCCCACATCGCAGTGACATGCTTCAAATACAAGTTACATAATAACGTTAATAACTTTTATACTTTTGATCATGAATGAATTGGCTTTTACGACGATGTAACTCGTTCAGTGTAGTGACTATACTACGAACTTCGCGTCTGGGGTTCGATACCCAGCAGGGCAGTATCGTGGCGCCGTCGTATCCACGCTGACTCTAAGTCCCACACAATTTTCAATGGACGTTACTCCTGTTTAGCATTGAGGAAGTCCCGGGTTTAAGTTCGGAGAACGACGAAGTTTTCGTGTTTTCCTCAGTCACTCAAAGAAAACGCCGGGATGGTATCTCCAATTACGCGACGACCGCTTCCTTCCATATACTTTCCGTTTTATTATTCATTAACTCTTTAAAGCTCGGTGGTAACTATGTATACCTCCTGTTATTAGGCTTTATAATGGAGATGTGTTTTAAGAAAATGCCTGTCCTCTGGGATGTAGCGCCGTGTAGTGTGGTAGAAGTCCATTATCAGGGTATCGCCCTGATGTCAGAGGCAGAACCTAGACGACAGCCATCTTTGTATTCGGCTCCCTGGACACCTCAGATCCTACTGAGACACGTTTTCTTTGAGGTAACTTTGATTTTAAGTATTATTCATGCGATCTTCGGTTTTAAAGGGTTGATGGTCGTATCATTCGACACTACGTAGTCTGGGACACTGACAGCGTCGTTAAATAATCACAAATAAATAGTATATGTCTGTTTAAGACACTTATAACGTATTATTTGAAAAGGTGATATTCATTCAGTTGTTGTTGAAAGTGATAGGATCAAACCTGAAGACTCATAGTCATAAAAAACCTACTATAGAATCCTGACAATGAGCCAGTTCTATCCTGTTCGTATCTACGCAGAATATTTCTCTAATACCCTTTTAGCATTATACCCCAATTTACGCCTGTAGCCTCATAAGAACATAAACGTTTAAGTGTATCGTCATTTGGCAGCGTCGTCTTCCGTTGATGACCTTCCATATTTTCCAGTTAAATTACAGGCCCTATATACAGCCTCAGGTTCAGAATGTCTCAGCGGGCCGTGACCGGATATAATATCGTTTTATTAAACCGGCTGTAAACATTAAACCATTAGGGATACGCGGATGTTTTGTGTCGTGGGCAGTATAACAGATAACCGTACTTAAAACAATTGAATTTTATCAACGGCTGAAGCTAAACCACAAACAGATGGCCTGCTAACATTTACCGGCCCACATCAGAACTGCTGGTCCGTCGAAAATTCTCGTCTCCTGTCTGCAGTTGCGATGTTCGTTTGTTTAAGAAATTTAGACTTTGTTCGCGAGTTTATGTAGTGGACGCATGGACCGAGATGTTGTAAAAAGAGTTTTAGAGTTGGGGCAACTGTCAGTTGAATGACTCTTCGGGCTGTAGTACCTGCGTTCGATTCCCGTCTCCTATCCAGTGAGATCAGGCTCGTTGAAGCGATATTTAAAAAATTTCAGTCCCTGCCTTAAATAACGCAACATTTCTCCATTACTAAAATCAGGTAGTCGATGCTGTTGAAGGGAATAATCGCTGTTTGCTGTAAGAATCATACGAAATCCATAAATATATTACGCGGACATAATGCAGGTTTACTAAATGTTAACAGCAAGCAGTCCGTCTAGTTACCACCGAGCTCTTAATTAAATTATTAAATAAGGATTTTAAAATTAACAGGCCACCGATTTGTTGACTTGTTTTAATGCTATCGATTGTGATCAGTGTTATATAAGTAACAGAAAGTGGGTCTTTTTTCTGTTCGATAACAGCATTTCTCTTTTATAATAATTAAATGTTCCAACACTTTTTAGATTTTACATACTGGGTTTAGATTGGGAAGGATCGGGCCTAGTTTTAAAGGAGGAAATTTAAACACATTTCTAATAAGGGAATTTGAACATCGAAAAGGTCTGCTCGTCAAATTATAATTGGTTCTTAAATCAAGACGCAATTAAACATTTGTATCTATTATATTAAATGATCGAAAAGTATTTTATTTCGAATGTTATATTAGGTATGGTAAATATTTTAGTTGCTTTAAAAATTTTAATTTGTTTCTTACGATGAAACGCGTTCATATGCTAACTTCTTGACAAGCTAATAGTCGCTCAGATAGTCAAGAAATCTCGTGCCTTTTATACAAGAAGAATATTCATCCTGAGCCCAAATTGATAACCATTATAAAATTAGATGTCTACTAACCTTATATTCGTTTCTGATATATTGAAAACATTTCCGACAAAACGTAAGAGATAAAAACGATATGAATGTTTCATTGTGTGTATATTTTTTCGGGCAGTGAATCATCTCTAAAAATTGCATCTGAAGTTCTGACTGCCCTTCTCTTTTTACGTCAATACAGGATATGAATAGCTCCGTTTCTCCTTAAGAAGTCCATGTCAAAGTGGTTCCTTAAAATTAAAATCTCCTTTCAAATCCTTTTTGATTTGATATACGTTATTTTACGTATAACCATAAGTTATTTTGCCTTTTGTCACGACCCACGCAGTCTAATGCGGCCAAAGTGTGAAGCTCATCACTGCCTTCTATTAAGTTCCGTTCTCTGCGCGCCTTCATGGCGTTCTTGTGTTCATTGGTCCCTGCGGCCTGGCGTCTCCCCCTGAACACTGTTTCATGGAAACAGACGCACGATATTGTTCTTGTAATTCCGCCCTATTAGCAGTAATTGCGTTGAAATTTTGTTGTTCCCCATCCGATTTGTACCTCAGCTACAAACACGGCTCCCGAAGCTCCAGAAACTACATATGTACAGGATGATTCACAAGTATGTTTACAAACTTCGTGTTCGTGTTCCAGGATTAAAAATAAGAAAAAATGTTCCTATGAACATGCGGTCGCAAATGCTTATGTTTCAAAATAATAGCCAAAAATAATTTTCAACGTATGCCTTTATTGCCAAGTATAAGGACATGGATATTTCTTTGTAACAGATGCTCGAAGGTTGTTCCTCCATTCTCAACACATGCCCGAGCACGACGTACTCAAGACTGACGAATTCGATCGTTCACACCAGGATGTCCTCGAATCATCTGGCATGCATTCTGCACACATTCCCATAAGTCGTCATTAATGTTTATGGGTGTTGCATGGACGACGGACTTCAAGTGACCCCACAGATAAAAGTCCAATGGAGTCAAGTCCGGTGACCTCGGTGGCCATGTTATGGGCCACCACGCCCAATCCATCGCTGAGGATACTGTTCGTTGAGATGATCTCTGACACGATGTTAGAAGTGTGCTGGGGCTCCGTCGTGCATAAACCACATTTGTCTTCAAGTATTCAGTGGTACATCTTCAACGAGACGTTGCAAGTGTCTTCTTGCGGATCACCGATTTGAAGGTCCTCTTAGATGCGATGGAAGCAATAAGCATGTCGCCAACAATTCCTGCCCATACGCTAATATAAAATCTCTTCTGGAAGCTGGATTGACTTTGATATAATGTCAATTCATTAAAACTTATTTTTGGCTATTATTTCGAAAATGAACCATTTGCGACCACATATATGTCGCCAACAATTCCTGCGCAAACGTTAATTGAAAATCTTTGCTGGAAGCTATAGATTCACTTTGGTATGAAGTCAATTCATTGAAATTTATTTTTGGATATTATTTCGAAAATGAAACATTTGCGACCCCATGTTCACAGGAACATTTTATCTTATTTTTGATTATGGAAAACGCACACGAATTTTGTAAACATACTTCTGACTCACTCTGTATAATTCATATTCCAACTACTGCAGCGTGTAAAGGAAACGTATCAGGGATTTGTTAAGCGGGTTAGCTTAGTCGGTAATGCAACTGTCTGCGGATTGGACGACCGTGGCTCTATTCCCGGGATTCTAACAGCCACTTAATTAACTTTAACACATTTATGTCGAAAGACTTCACCGAAAAGTCCAAATATAATTATTTAGTATTAACAGCCAGCTTCTTGTGTAAATGGTTATAACAATAATATAATACAGTAAAATATTTTAACATATTTGGTTTATTTAACGACGCTTTGTCAACTACATACGACGTCGTACGGCAAGATAAAGATGGCCAAGGAAAGTATTGAAGGATTTAGAAGGAAACGGTCAAGGCCTTTTTTATCATGAAATCCAATGATTTTTTTCAGTCTGATAAGATCATGAAAAAATCTCTGGGTAACCGGTTTTCAGACCGATATTTTAAATCGGGGCTAAGAGAGTTATCGATTATTAACTCATACCTCACCTCCCCATCACGATAGAATTTAAATGTAATATGGGGGTTAATGTTAACTAAGGAAAACTTCGTTTTGTCGTTTCAGGTCTGAAGAAGAGATAGAAAAATGGGCGATGAAGTACAGACCATCCAACAAGAGACGCAAAGAAATTGTTTTTCCAAACAGTTTAGCTACCCTGTGGCAATTGTTTCAGTGTCAGCCAACCCGGTCACTGCAAGCGACCACAGGGTTGGTCCAAATGACACCGTCCTTCAAAATAATCATTTGATCGGTTCTTGTGACAGCTTCTTTGCCACAGAAGGAATCAATCACGTGAATGATTTAAGTAGCTCCATTCCAAGTCCGATAGTTGCTTCTGATGGCAGCATTATCGTAAATCAACACGATGATGATTCGATTGGAAAAACAAGCAATCATAACATTGATACAAACGTTGTCCAGTTAGAATATAAAAGAGAGACAGTGAACAATGAAGCAGAGACGGCGATCGAGGGTGAACATAATGACATAAAACACCGAATCCTTCTAGAATCTACGGAAGATGAAATTGTGGAGATAAAAGAAGTTGGAAGGAGGTTAAGTGGAGGTCAGCTGGAATCGTGGGTCACAGCGGTGATTGTCGATAACGGTGTGGTGAAGACCGCAGTTGCCCAAGATACCGCAGAAGCGAGCGCTCCGCCGTTGAATGACACTACCGCTCCAGTTAGCAAGGCCTTCTACCCAGAAAGCGTCCGCGAAGTGTCTGCCCTGCTCCAACAAGCGCTAGGTTCGTCCCCACCACGGACATCCCCTCCACAGTCGGCGCCCCAGCTC
>NW_019060395.1:416783-431660 GCF_000696155.1 Zootermopsis nevadensis | reverse complement strand
CGCCCCCCCCCCCCCCCGCCGTAGCAGCGTCGAGTAGTCACTCGTGTGGCAGTCTGTATGCCCACTGTGGCGCTCACAGCCATGAACCCGTCAGCCTCAACGAGATTCTAACAGAACGCGAGCACCTCCCGTCCTGCTACCGCTACCACCTCGATGCCATAGACTACGAATCACAGGACCCTCTAGAGGAGGACGAAGAAGAACTTCTCAGGGAATACCATAAGCAGCAACAGAGGTACCTGATGGGTAACGGTGTATCCACAGGGCCTTGTGCAACATCTTCATCGAATACAGCTGTTACAGCAAGTAATGTGCGGTCAGCAGGAGACGGACAGACAAAGAAGAACTTCCACGTCGGATCTTCCAACGTATTCAGGGTCTCGCAGCCTGAGGAGTATGGCTACCTCAAGGGCTTGGTCCCGCAGCTCAAAAGAGAAGCCAAGGACTGGGAGGCGAAGTCGGACTCCCTAGAAGCAGAAGTGTTTGGACTCAGGAGGGAACTCAGAATGAGAGAACAGGAAGTTATACGGTTACAGCGGGAAGTTCACAAACTCAAGGTAAGTACCATATAATGTTTGTAGTATTTTCTTTTGTAAAAATCTGCGACGGTCTAAGAGCAAAGATTGTAGAAAGTGATGTATGACCCGCAATAATACTTTTTATAATATTTCTTCATATAGGAACGTCTTCAAGATGTGGCTTCAGTTCGTATAGTGTAAATGAGACATTGCATTTTTCATTGGGCGCTATGTAGGTTTCTGCAGTATTTAAAGGGCCTCTGTTAAATTCTGAAAACTGCAATTATATTTCCGATTACGTCTGTTAATTTGCAGTTTTTGCGTGTTTTAAGGCAGTCTGTGACTGTGTTACGCATACAAGATTTTGATTTTATTTTAAGAAACGGGTTAATGAATATTTCCTTTATGTATTTTTAGTTCTGCTATACTTGTCGTTTAGAATACCTGGTACGGAGGAAAACTTTAAAATAACTTCTTTTGGATTCGAAAACATATCATTTTTCGTGATTTTCGTCCTTCCCAGTGCACGGTATGTTTTGCATGAATTGGCTTTAGGAAAGATGCCTCGTGCTGTCTGAATAACTTGTCTTCGGCACCCAGCTGTTTTGAGTTGTAGGTACTGAGCTGTCATTTAAACGATACCGTTTAATTAACTAATTAATTAATCTACTCATTTAAGGCGACTGTCTTGTGGGTTTTTGGGGCCTTGTTGTCTAGCGCTCAACTCATAAAACTGGGTTTGTGTGTTTTACGAATTCTTTTTATGAACCAGGTATTGCCTTTTTTGTAACTGTTACGTGGAAATAAAAATTCACGACACACCTGAAATATTGTGTGAGGTTTTGGAAATTCTTGTGATTGTAGAACTTTGAAATACTCTGTGATTCTGAAATGCCCAGTCAAGTTTATGGACGTGTTCTATGCTCAAAACAACGAAAAAAAAGTAAATTGTAAATCCGTCCACTGGAGAGTATTTACAGATCTCTTATTCAAACGTTACAGATTATTGTTTTGACTACAACAAATTACAAATTGCACGCCCTCAGAAATTCAAGTGTGTTAACGAATTATGTCCCATCCATCTACTACCGTCTGTGTAGTTCCGCTGCACGCCCTCAGAAATTCAAGTGTGTTAATGAATTATGTCCCATCCATCTTCTACCGTCTGTGTAGTTCCGCTGTATATTAATAACTGCTGTAGCATACAGAATACAGACTGCGACTTAAGTGGCTTTACCGAAAGGAAATGAACACGATGTCTCAAGAAAACATCTTTATTAAGAAATTCAGAGGTTAAAGCGCATCGCTGATGAAAGGAGATTAGTGCAAGAACTGTTTAAAGTGTCCATCGTGCCGAAAACAAAATTACTTTTTCAGCGTTTGGTTGTTTATTTATTTATTTCCTCCAATTTTTTAGTCATATTTTGATGGGTATTTTTGATCTTGTATCGTATTTTGTATATATCCAAAATTAAAAGAAGTGTTGTAAGATAAAATCAATTTCGGAGCCGACCTACACAGAATTTCTAAATGCGATTTCCTTTATGGGTTTTATATCTTTGGACGCACAATCTTTATATGTGTTTAATGCACATTTCGTTATACGTCGTTGCTCACATGTCGATTCGGGTATAGAAAGATGCATGTTTTTCCTTATGTTTCGGTAACAGCTTCCCGTTCGAGTAATAATTTTGCCATAAGTTTCGTCTTTCTGAAGTGTGTGTTTCTGATTTAAATATGTCGTAAAAGTGTTGTTGCTTCTCCTGGTTTTTCTTCTTCAGTTTTTCTTGAAATCTTAACGTACAGATGATAACCTACACTTGCTAATACAAATCCAAATACAAGAGTATTGTTTATAATGCTAATCAAGATAAGAGATTTGTTAATAACAATATCCGATGTCACTCTGTAACAATTTTTCTTTTATTTCTCACTGTATGCGTTTCGGCTTTAACAGCCACCAATCGGTGGTTCTGCTGTTTCTTACTTCCATTTATTGCTGTATTATTTATCCTAAACCTAAAACTTCTTGACGATGGTGAAGAGTCAATTGAATAAAAATTTACTTGGATATTATCCATCGTCTAGTAAATATAAAACGTAAAACGACGTTTAGGAGATGGGATTAGCTCTATCTAGTGGGCCCAACTGTGTAGGAACCTGAAGACGGAGATAGAGTCCCATCTCCGAAACGTCGTTTTACGTTTTATATTTACTAGACGATGTATAATATCCAAGTAAATTTTTATTCAATTATTTATCCTAAGTCTATTTAACGACACTGTCAGTAGTACGAGTATATTTAATGAAAATATTTTGGTACATGTGGAATGAGGCTTTCGAGGGCAAATTGAAAGTATTGTCTCAGCATGTTCCTGGAGTGACTGACGAATACCACGAAAAATACGAGTCAGAATAAACTGTCTCCAGGCCGAGATTTGAACCGAAGGCCTCCAGATCTTTGACAGTTGTACGTATACGTATTATTGAGTACATTCTGTTCATTCAGTGATCATTAGCCACAATACAGGCGTACCATTTCACTTGGTGTACCAGAATTTATCAAATGTTAAGTTAAGACGGAAATAACTTAAATTATAAACATAGGATACAGCGCTGGTACAATATAATAGCCTATTCTACAAACAGGAAATTCGACTGCTCGGAAATTATTAGAGAAATTACGCTTTTATATGATAACAGTATTTCTGAGATTTAAGTAGGAGGCTCTTTTAAAAATTAAGATCTAAGTAAGTGTATGAATATTAATACAGATTAAACTGATGCGTGTTCTTAGACGTTTTCTTTCATTTATCTGTGTAAATGCGCAAGTCCTTTTAGAAAGTGGCTCTACTTCCGTCATGAGGTGAAATATGACAACCTAATCAATTGGGTTCATTGGATAAAACTAGAAATTGAGGTTAGTTTTTCTTTTCTTACAATGCATCCAACTGATTACGTAATAATGTTTCACCTGATTGTGGAAACAAAGGCAGCTTCCGAAACGTCATATTATTTAAACTGCTAGACGAATAAAAATGTACATTAACCAAAATTTTTAGACAAATTAATAAAGATGTTTAAAATAAGTGGTCATCACACAGTTGCGTTTGCTACTTTACAGATACAACTTTGCGATAATCTCCAAGAAATCCCTTCGTTGTAATTTTTTAGGATACGAAAATAGCTAATACAGTCGAAATGCATATTACTCCCGAAACAGTATAACGTATCGTGTGTAATGTGTGATGGGATATTGTTACCAGTATTTTAAATAATAAATCATGGAGTGTCGTCTAAAGAAGATAAAGGAATAAAGTAATAATATAGAGGTACATTTTTAGAGGGTTAATGCGTAATCTGGTATATAAATTAAACAAGTACTAACATGTCTTCGTATTTCTGTCGTATGCGCCATTTTCCTGCTCCCTTGTGCCGAAGTAAACGCTAGTTAATGTCTGTTTTGATGTTATTTATTTTTGAATCGTATTCCATTAAAATGTGAATATCGAAACATTTTTAATTGAAAGTTTTTCGTAGAACTGAAGCACGTTTAAATTCTGTTCCATATGCAAATTTGTGTACGACGGCCCTTTTTATGAGCGTTCCGAACTCAGAGGAGATCACATTAAAATACTGGAGAATGGTTCAACAGATTTTGGTGGCATTTTATACTGGATAATTTTACAAAACAAATAATCGAACTATGTCAATTTTCACTTCGGTCGGACATTACTATTGGCCGCTTTATACAAGAACATAAATACGAGTCTTGTTTCTGCATTTTACAAAAAGAAATTCTTCAGTTGTTTCAGCAGAAAAACATATAACAAAACAAAGTCTTCCTTACTTTTAAACTGCCTTAAGGCCAGTTTTGTATTTTATATTAATTTAGATGTCTGTTATAATACGCTTTTATTATTATACAGATTGTGTATAAAGATGTTTATCTTCTTAAATGTTTTACCGTGTAATCTAGTAGATACTTATTGCCGTCTTCATCATTCTAAGCTCCTCTGAAACGTCGGTCAACATCTAGAGGCCGAGCGAGAAGTGCTGACACTTGCGCAAAGGACTGATTTTGGTAGTATGAGATGGACCCGTCCGAATCACGCGCTACAGGGGTGTCAGCTTCAGTTGGTTTGTACTGTCCACAGACCAGGAGAAAAGCCCTGCGGGGAGAAGTCGTTTCTGGGGCGGTGCAGGGGGAATGTTTATTATCAAGTGGACTATAGGGCTGCTATTGGTGGGAAGTGTGACATGTCAGAGTTTTACGCTACTGTACACAGACTGAAAACATCAAGCAGTTAAGAGTAGCGTGCAGTGTTCTGTGGGTATTGTGATAATATTTTAGATTAAATCACTGTGCCACTGTGGGGTTAGAACACATGTGAAACGAATGCTTTTAGGATGGGTCGTCACTCTCCGCGAAATCTTGCGCATGCTCGTATATCGAATTCCTAGCAGGGCTTTTCTCCTGGTCTGTGGACTGTAGCTCTAGCTGTGTTTAGATCGGTTCGTCACAGCATCTGAGGCTGTGCGACACCCCCACTACTACTGAACTCCCCTCTCTCGGCTTACACGTCGCGCACTTAGGTGTCACCACCACTCGCGCGACCTATACTAAATCATAAGTTGTAAACATTCCAGAATTAGTCATTTTTGATAAACTAAAATCTCACCATGTTGTGTAATTACATAATTATTATGAATGTTATTAAAACCGACGTGATTAAATCCTTCGGAACCCTTGTGCTTTTAATGCCTTTCACTGAGTAATAACCCGATTGCATGTTCGAAGCTAAAATGTTCTGAATTTGGGCCATGCGATTATTTATCGTTATTTCAAAACTTCTGCTAGTTTGACCTGTTTAGATACAGGCAGCTTTACAAAATTGGCATTTTATTCTGTTTTTGTCACGTAGTTGGGAATTATCTTTCTCATTAGCAATTTACCTTCCGATACGGTCTGCACGTAGGACTGGTTTAAAGCTTATCACTGAACCTGACAGGTAGCCAAAGCATTTTTCTTCAGGTGTTCCCGATAATCTGAATACTGAGTACTGCATTTACCATACAACCTTCGTGTGATATAGTTGATTTTATTCGTATTATGAGACCATTTAAGGTTTCCCACGGTGTCTATGCGACTTTCTAAAATGTGACGTGCGTTTTACAGCCTACTTCCTTTAACTAACATCATGATACACGTTCTTCCTTCAGTAGTTGGTAGCCCTGGATCAGCCCAAGAAATGTTCCTCTGATTTTATGGAACCAGAAGCTCATTGCCGTCACTGCAGAGACCTTCAATTTGACCCTTTCCTGACCCACATCTTCAATGTTCTTTCTTCCATATTCATTTTAAATGTATTTATTTACGTTTACCCTGAAAATGGTTGTCTTCTGGGTTGTAGACCACTCGGCGCTACAGCCCAGAAGACCGCGATCTTCATACTCGCCGCCGTCAGAACATCAAATCCTTCGTTTCCTCTGTTCATTGACGTTGTCCCTTGGGGTAATCTGTGGTAGGGCTAAGGCAGCCAGGGTGTCAGATATTTGACCACGGATATTCGCCTATTACACGGGTTATCAAACTAGGGCCCGCGGGTGCGTTTTGTGCGGACTGTTGATATATTATTGTAATAATTTATCGCGCCGTATGACGGAAATTGGTTTCTTGATATCAGAAAACATTGTGACTAACTGTCACTGTGAGGAACTGTTTGCTCAGTTTAATGAGGAATCTCTTACTGGTGACGCTTGGAGAAATGCATGCGAATCGTAACAACAGAAAATACACTTGATATTCGAAGATTAATTAATGCAAAGCAGTTTCAGATATCACACGAATTACTGATTTCGTTAAAGGAGAGTATTGAGTAATATGTGAACTCGTTAATAATGTTTCTATAAATTTATAGCATTGCATCTTTTTCTTAGATAGAGTTAATTCGACACCACGTCTGGAAAAGTTACCTTTGCCGTTTACGTGGTCTGACAAAAATAACGAGACTGATGCTGTAACTAGGCAACCAATTATAATGAGGGCGCAATAAACAGAGCATATTTGACTTTGGTCTATCGTCTACCAGTGATGCAAGTTTCAACTTGATCGCTTCACTCAGTAGCAACTAACGTTTGTTTCTGTACAGACGTGTTTTTACGCTCGGTCAAAAAATGTCAGATCTTAAATTGGAACAACGGGTTAACATCATGTTTCTCGTTAAACTTTAGAAAACCGTGACGGAAACTTTTCACTTATTGAACTGAGGCTTACAGTGAAGATTGTATGTCTCGTACACGTGTGTTCGAATGCTGGGTTATCGTGGAAGATGACGAGCGTCCAGGTCGTCCACGCACATCAATTTTCTTTGATATCAAAGATGTTGCGTTGACAGAGTGGGTTCCTAGCGGCCAGACGGTAAATCAACAATATTACATCGAATTTTTGACAAAATTTCGCTAACGACTGGGAATAAAACGGCCGGAGTTGTGGAAAAAAACGGGTGGATTTCAAATCAGGATAACGCGCCAGCCCACACAGGTTTGTCTGTGAAGTAGTTTTTAACCAATAAGAACATAATTGTTGTTGAACACCCGTCCTATTCCCTGCGATTTCCTTCTCCTCCCCAGGATTAATCCGTGCTCAAAGGGACCCATTTTGAGACTGCTTAACAATCTCACAGAAAATGATCTCCAGCACTGATTCAGTGGCAACATCGTATGCAGTTGTGTATCAGTTCCGAAGGAAACTCTTTCGAGGGCTGTCACAGTTAATTTCTGTTATTATGTATATAAAAAGAGTTACAGCATCAGTCTCGTCAGTTGTTGTGTCAGACCTCGTATGCTTAGATTTCATAAGCTCGAGCAGAAAACAGAGCAGTCCTCAACCTCCTGCGAACCGTAAAAGGTCGAAGGTAATATCGGACCGTACATTGGCCCTCAGACCTCAGCAGCTCTGTTGGGCTTCAGGCTTCATTACTGCGGCAACAAAAGACAGATTTTTAAAACATCATTCACATAATCTTCACGATAATAAATACTTTGTGACACATGTCGAGTTTATAACATCTTTGTCACAGCGGCCCCGACTGCCTGATTCTACCATCAAAGCACGGTAAGGACAGTCAAATTTTAAACGTGTTTGACACACACCATGTCTGGCGGGCTTGTATAGCTGTTCTGCAGATACCCTGCAGTGTTCATAACATTCCCTCTAGTTTCAGGTCTATTTTTCTGATACGAATATTAGGCCAAATTTAGTTATTTAATTTTTTTAGACAAAATTAGAGATATTGTGATGAGATAAATGATGTTTGCGTATTTGATAGTAATTATTCTGAAGTGATCAGTGCTCATTAAAACAAACGTACATTACGTAGTGGGGGAATTGAGTTTATCCTATATTATGACAAAATCATAATACGGATGTAGTTAGTAAATCCTTCTAAAATGTTGATAAATATTTGAGAATGGCAATAAATCAAAATTGCAGGATTTTAGATTCTCGGGCGGGAAGTGCGAAGATGGCTTGTCTTCTGGGTTGTAGCGCCGTGTAGTCTGGTAAAAAGTAAATAAATAAAGTAAAGCTATCCCGTTACACGCCATGTAGGCGCTTGGCGGAGAGGAGATGTATAGCTCTGACTCATTCTTAACCTCGGCACTAGATACGGGTGAGTGGTCAGCGTCAGGCCCCGGAGCGCTTTACTCCTGGGAAAGGTCCCCGGCACCCATTGGATAGGAAGCTGAGTGGGCCCCAGAGCCGAAATGGACGCGGAGGCTAGAAAAAAATTCTCTGCCCCTGTCGCGAATCGAACCCCGATCGTCCAGCCCATAGTCAGCCACTACGGGTCGTTCTGTCGTCTGGTGAAGATGAAAATATATACAGAACCGTGATTATGTCTGTTTTGTGTGGGTGTGAAGTTGGCCTCTCGCGTTAAGGGAGAAATCTAGGTGCAGCTGGAAGATAATATTAAAATTGATCTGTAATAAATAGTATGTGAGCTTGTTGACTGGGATAATCTGACATGGAGTATAGACCAGTAGCGGGTGTTTGTGAACATGGTAATGAATCTTCTGGTTCCAGAATAGAGAGGGGATTTCTTGACCGCTTGAGGACTCTGCTCCTTGGGAGTTAATTGTTATAAAGGGGGGATGATCAGAAGTGATTGTCTTTGTTGTAGCGAAAATCCACTACCCATTACATAAAATCGAGTATTAATTTTAAAACTTATGAACAAGAAAAGTGGACAGTTCAACGTTTCCAAGACTAGGATTTAATTGTTTAGTTCTAAAACTGTAAAAAAAAAAAGGTTTCAATTTAAAAAAAACTCACTTTTTCCCTCGATCGAGAAAATCGATACTGAATTTTGTAATTCAGTTTCATTCGCCTTAATTTGTAAGTTATTTGGCCCGAGAAGGAGATAATATAATGTATGTAAGGATATTGAATGAGGACATATAAGTGTTTCTAATACCAAATGGTTAGTAGCTAGTTAGATTCATGGCTACGTAGGTAGTTAGATGCTTCACAATATGGCGCTCAGGTAGCCTTAAAATATATCGATTGTCGAAGTTAATATGGCCATCGACCAGACAATAGTAGATCCTTTACTAAGCCTGAGTTTATAAAATAGTGGAGCAGACATTTACAATGTGGAAAAATGTGGACGGGTCAACAAATGTGGCAAGATATTTACAAAATCCTATTCCTGAAGAAAAGTGGCGAACATTTTTAAAATATAACAAACATAATAGTGCAAGTATGGGGAAACATCATCAGGATTGTGTTGTAAACCTTTTAAGACTTATACTGCAAATAAATTAAAGTTTTCCCTGAAGATAGCCTTTGAGGGTCGAAACATGTCGGACCTACAGTTACCATAATGAATTTTTGTTGTAATTTGACGGTTATGTATGTATGAATAAGCTCAGTTGTTGCTGGTAGTTTGAATGAACATTTTATGAGACAATTATCTGCATTTTTCTGTAGATTTTTCTGTGGCCATGTGAATTACGGATATTATAATGACACGACAGATTCTAAATTATAAAACAAGAGAACCCCGAGACCGACGTAGACTTAGAAAAGACGCGTGAGTTTGTGAGGTCGGAACATGCTTGAGGTGAAGAACCTAATGAGAGAAACAATGCGTTTCATTACAATATATTTTATTGTATGGTCACTGCTATCATCAAGGACAAAATCTGGCGCGTATCGAGTGGATTGTACTGCATGCATTTCTTGCCGAAATTTTCGATAACTTTCAAAAATCAATGCGGCTCGTCCCGAAAAACTAAAGTCGGCTATCAACTTTCTTGCAAAACTAACTGCCGAAAGTTGTTCTTCATTGCTAACTAACGCATCGGCCTTGTTTTTTCTCTGATCAGATAACCCTTTGAAGTTCGAAGTTCGTCTAATAATATCTAAAGATCCTGTTCCTTCGTCAAACAAGAGACTCCGGTTTACATTACAAAGACCAGTTGCTTAATTATGTTCAGAATCATGCGTCTCACTCTGAGTACCAAATAGAACGCTTCTAAGGGTAAAATGCGAAGTTATTGAGTGTCAAAGGAGATATTAGATATATTTATTGCTGCTTTATAAAGATATCTTAGCTCACCTCGCTTTCTAGTTAGTTAATTTTACTGGTGAGGGAAATATAAACAGTTTTCCTACTGATAACAGAATTAGTTTAATGTTCAAATGGTTGTGCTGTTGTAGGATTCGCAAAGGTAACTCAAAATTGGGTCTCGTTAACATTCATTGAAACCTCATAACCTCGCCAGTCGTAAGGTATGTGCTTACGGTTTGAATCCCAACCGGGGACAGGATATTGTATTTAATTTAATGTTTTGTATTTGATAGATCCAAATTCGAGTCTTGGTTGTCGTATCTGAGGGTCTTAGTGTTTTGTTGTCAGTTTCTTAAAGCCTATGCTGGGATGGATAACTGTGTGGCAGTAGAACACTAAATTTTAATTCCACCTGGCATTTCTGAGCTAGTCCCTTCCATCGTCGGAATTATTATCTCTGTGATCAATTTTCCTCTCAGTCTCCCATGTGACACCATCCAACACGTTTCCCGGCCAAAATCCTGTTTAAATTTCTTATCCATCATCCGGAAAACTTGTAAATTGTGTTATTTCCTCATAGTGGGCTTAAGTGGCAGAGTTTTAAAAGCAAACGAAACATTTCTCCTTCTTTTGGAAAACAAATGGTTGGCTGTATAGTATCATGTCAGTGTGTCTAGTAAATTTTGAATTGACAGATTTTCGTTAAACTTGGTATGTTTGTCATGATAAGTAGTGGTCTTACGCTTTTATTAAACTTTTTTTGTTTCGTGTGGAAAGACAAAGACGGTAACATGTCCGTGTATTTGCCCTCATAAGTTTTGAACAGCGTGACGTTCCCAAGAATCTTAGTATCAACATAATCCAACTAGAGACCATCTCACTGCTGTACTTTAAAATTACCTACTAACAAAAACACCAAAATGTCTGCCATGCTAACCATGATTCTAATCTAACTTTTATTATATTGGTTCAGCCCTTCGTCCTTAATTTATGTAATCCTGGGACTTTTGGTTTTCCTCTCAAAGCTATGATTTAAAACAGTTTACGCCACGAGTAGCTGGCTAATGATGATTTTATCTGGTCGGTTCTGTTGTTGCAGTGTGTGTGGAGTACCACTGAACCATGAAAGTAAAGAAAACGACTTTTTATTTTTCGTTATTCGTATTGTTAGCCGGTTAACAGGATTAACATGAACGTTCTACTCCTGGCCGCATATTTACTCGGAAGTGCTAAATGAATCACGCTATGGATACCATAACCCAACATCATGTACTATTTATCCTTATACATGGTTATGTACGTATATGCAATATGGAAAAATATTTCAGATGAAACTTTTAGATTTTAATAGGATATCTAGGCGTGTATTTTATGTTCTGTACCAATATTTTGTATGGCGGATAATTGTCGATAACAAATTATGAATTAAATTTTCCGAATCATTATAAAATGTTTGTTTTTCTGAGTTCTTAAACATGGCGACTGATTGACATACATAATAGGTTTAAATTTTACCTGGAATTTTCAGCGTTTCTGGTAAATAACGATGTGGTTCGATGTAATTTTCTAACAGTCCACAACGTTTAGTCTATAGACTATAGTTTTGTTTCTTACCTTGAGAAGGCTGTCTAAAATGAATCATCCAAGACGAATTATTAACATTCTACGAATATCTTATGAATTTCTGCAAAGAATGCATTGTCCTGTCACATTGAGAATCACTAACATCTTATTTGTCCTTCGCGTTTACAAGTTGTGTAACTACACGGCTAAACTCTTATTACTTTAACAAACCCGAAGGTTAAATCAACGCCTTAACGTCTCCTGACTTGTGTAATTCATTAACCCTCCAGTGCTTAGTGGTGTTTATATGCAGCACCTGCTTTAACAGTTAGTAACTCTCGCGGTTTGTATTTATGGGTTTCTCAGTGTAAACTGTTAACGTTTACTCAAACAGTATTAACCAATTGATGTTCTAAATTGTGAAATGCTGTGTTATATTTAGGTACGGGTTGAATGCTTAAATGTTATTTAGGCCAGCTTCGGGTTATCTTATGACGCTTCGTGATCCCTGTACACAAAATTTGTATCCTTTCCCTCGCCATTTTTACGGTTGCCATGGCTGAAGAGAGAGATGAGTAGAATAACGAAAAGCGACGGGGAAAAGATACCAAACATGATACCCCGCAATTCTTATGCAAATTTGCTGGTGTCTTGATGTTTTACAGATAAACCCAGGTTTATCTCGCATATCTGGGGGGTGTTATCCCTACTCCCCCACCCCCAACAGATTGCCTGTTTGTGTGTGTGTTCCAGGATGCTCGGTCTCCATACGTAGTGTTTTCTGTCAGCGACGCCATAATTTCGCGTTCGACGTCGAAAACAGGAAGTGGATTGGGCCTATCATGCAAATTCCGCTTTCCACGGAGTCATTAAATTTCATAGCATATGACTTTAAGATTCTGTGACGTAACCTGTCAGCTGGTCATTTCGGTGTTTTACCTCGCAAACAACGTAACGGGTTTGTGTAAAATGTTATATGCTTATAAGTACTACCCATGTTCAGTGGTCCCCTTTTCACCGTGCCATTGCTGGTTCCTACAATACATATGGACAAGAAGACCTCCAAATATCTTGAATAAATAGTCGACAGTCGACATGGAGTGGTCCTCCAGTATAGAGATCGGTAAAAAATGATGTTACGACATGTTATACAGGACCTCGGGCCTGGATGGATTATTTGGGATGAAATAAGGAATGGAAAATGAAGATTTGAAACTTGGAACTCTCTTTAGGTTAGATTCTTTGAAAACTTTAACAAGAGAATTAGGAAAAGGAAAATGGATCTTAGGGAAACAGGATCAAAGGATGTGGATTTGATTCATCTGGATCAGGATAGGTACCGATGGCTGACTTTTTTAAAAATAGTAACGGTCCTTCGAGTTCCATAAAAAAATATAATTTTGGCGACTGATTAAGCTTCTATTAGTTTATGGACAATTTTGCACTTTGAGTTATAGGCACTGCTCAGACTGATGAAGTTTTATACGTGTATTCCTCTCGTATTGCCAGTTGAATTGTATTACAGTTTCCCCACAAAGTCTGAGAGAATACGTAAACTGCTTAAAGATGGCGGCATGTTGGAAATACCTGCATATACCCCTAAGAATAAAACAATGTACATACTTATCTCAGCTTAAAACTGTTTATAAAAGTGACAGTCAAATAGAACAAATGTTTGTGTTTATTGTTAATAAATTCAAGGTAAGTTTGTTCATACATTAATGTAAATATTTTTATTACATGCTGAAATTGTTGATTTTAGTCGCCATTTTAACCCTGGACTACTGTTATTTATAATTTTCAAATTAATTACTTAAAATATTAATATAAAAATACCACACATCCCTAAATTAAGATTGCCAAACGAAGGTTTCCCTCTCCAAACTTCTGACACATTTCCACTGTCCGGACGTTAAAACGTTTAATCTACACCATAAATGGTGGCGAAATTAGGACAGTTAATCTTATCGTTATTCACCAGACTCTGAAAATTGCTGTTACAGGTTTATTAACAACGACCACTGTTACTTTCGTTGTTGGTGAAACCCTCTTCACTTTCGGGAAGTCAGCTGCTAAAGCACTGTAGAAATATTAAATTACCAGTAGCAGTTTCAGTATTACAAAGCCACTGAACCAGCTCTATCTAATTAGGGCAGTGGAGGGGTAACAACTGCACTCACATGTCGCAAATGCACGTCGCTTTTGCCAGCTGATAAAGACACAGGCCCTAGCGTGTGATTGCGCACTACTGTGGGACAATTGCAGTAGGAGATTACAGCGCATGCGCAGACATCAACAGATGTCTCTGCTGCCGGCCCGCTGACATTGTATCACACACAGTGTGTAAGACTGTTAGGAAAATTACTATTGTACATCTTTCGATTTTCGCCTTTAGTTTTAGTTTACTTTCTAAACAGTTTGTTTTATGCAATGAAATTCCCCTGTTGCTTTGCAGTGTTAAAAAAAATTCACGCATGCGCATGAAGGTCCCCCCCCCCCACCGGAGGACACCTCCCGTGCTTCATTTGTTTCCGTGGGAAAAATTAAGGTCCAATACATTTTGAACAGACATCGTAAATGCGAATATGATCATGTCACCCCGTTTTTCATAAAAACCGATACTGAAATAATTATTTGTTATAGGATTATATAATCTATATAACGTGTGACGTGAAGCTAGTAGAACCTTTACAAATAAGAAAAGGGAATATCTGAAAATTATTTAGCTTGAAATAAATAATAAGGAAAAAATTATCAAAAGATCTGTGCAGAGGTATAAATGGTTTTAAATAACGGTATGAACCTCAGAATAATTTTGTAAAGGGTGATAATGACTACTTACTGGCAGATTCATTGAAAATTGTTAATAGGTGGAAAAAATTATTTAGCCAGATCTTAAATATTCGTGGGAATGGTGATGTTAGACAGATTAAAATACATACAGCTGAACTGTTAGTGCCAGAACCTAGTTTAGATGAAGTTTAACTAGCCATTGGAAAATTGAAAAGTTAAAAATCTCCATATATTGATTAGATTCAAGCAGGTGGCAAAGGGTTGCATATGAGGATCCATAAGCTTATTCAGTTAATTAGGGACAAGGAAGAGATGCCACAGCAATGGAAGGAATCCATAATTATTCCCATTCATAAGAAGGGGGACAAGACTGAGCGTGGTAATTACCGAGGAATTTCACTGCTATCAACCTCATACAAAATTCTATC
>NW_019060395.1:388025-414096 GCF_000696155.1 Zootermopsis nevadensis | reverse complement strand
CTTCACCTGAAGGCCTCCATGATTGGGGAAGGCTGGCCGTGTCCGTTTTGAATTATACCCTAGCATTTGTCTTACAACTGAGGAAAGGCACGGTAAACCTCAGTCAGGATGGCTGAGTGGTTAGACCACTCTTTGCTCCCCCTCGGTTGTCCGTGGTCGACCTCAGTCACCTCTTGTTCGGTACAAGTGCCTTCGAAGTTGCCGAAATAAGGAGTTCCGCCTGTCAGCTAAGTTTGAGTCGAAGCTCTCAGTCAGTGCTCTGATCTGGTAGGCGAAGAATGAAATCCACAAATCCTCGAGAATATGCCTGTTACTAACGTACCAAGATGAGTTCGTCGCAATGCAAAGACACTTACCCCCAAGGCTGCAGCACACTAATAATAAAGAATTGAATTTATTCATAGGCTTTAAAGATTGGCTACACCACGGCCTAGCGCCACCTACAAAATGAAGTGTGGTGTCAGGGGACGACGCTTATCTGTGCCCTTATCCCGTCGCTTGCGACGCTCAGCGTCCCGAACACGTTATCTCGCCCCTGAGGCTGTATCCATCGCAGCAGCGGGTACCAATGCGGTGCCGGAACACGTGACTGTGGGCTTGAGCGTCCCACTTGACTTGGTACAAGTGTCCGCCAGCAGTGGAGGCTTCGATGCAGGGTAGTTCTGCGGGACGTCTTGTCGTACCGCCCTCCTTTATCCTCGTGAGAAAATCTTTTATTGGGGAGCCGTGTCGAGGAATCCACTCTTGTCCCGCCACTATCTCGGTGTACGCTCCCCACTAATCTCAGCGTAGTTGATTTGCCGGCCGCTAGACGCGGCTTGTTCTCCTGTGGAGGCGATGGCTTTAAACGCCGGGCCTTTGGCGCTGTTTCCCTTTAACTGTGCGTACAGAGGCGAGAACCCGTCTCCGGACAGTGGCCGGGAGCCTGGAGCCAGGTTTCATTTGACCGTCCGAGTCGAACGAATCCAACTGGTTGACCTTTTGCTTGCCGGCTGTTCCTCGATGGGCCTTCTGGGAGACCGGACGCTCCCCCCGGGGGAGACGGTTTGGTTCCCGCTGGTTTTTCCAGTGGGTCGTTCGCCCGAGTCTTTGGCCTTGGCGGACATCTCGGCTTCTCACCTCGCTTCTTCTTCTCGGCGATTTCGTTCCGCTTCAACTGTCGCAAGACAGCCAGAGACAGTTCGCCTAGTAAGGTCTTGAGAAAGTCCAGTTCCTCCCTTCACTCGTTACGCAGCAGCTGCCAAGCAATCCTTCCGAACTAGTCTCTATCGATGACTTGCTGGAACCGTAGAATCGGATCGAGCAAAGTCGGATCTAATTGGATCGAATGAGATGGGGACAAACCAACTAACCAAAAGCTAACTAAGGGCAGAGTCCTGCGCAAGACATCGTACCTTTTTAGGTTACACCATTCTCGCGTATGAAACTCATTCTTGGAAATGGTAAACAGTGCCTTAAAACTACAACGGGTATGTGCTTACGCTGACCGGAATTTTATCTTGGTTGATAGCCTTCACTTTTCAAACTAGGGGCTGTTGCAACTGGTGGGATATAATTCCATCAGGCAACTTGTCCTCTGTGAAAAGGATTTTTTGTTGGATGGATGAGGATGTTGTCATTACAGATAGGGCAGGCAGTGGATGCGAGATGAATTCGTTGGTGCTGATTGGTGGAGCTGGCTGCTATCTAGTGGGAGCGAAGCACGTGATTATGGAAAAGAGGTGACAGGAAAATTGAGAGGAGGTGACAAGGAGGTTCTGGTTAGTATGTTGGAAAGGTTTTGCAGTGATTAAGTGAAGGGAGTGGCAGCTGTTTGTCTACCACGTTGTAGGGAGTGGTGAAGGTGGGTTTCCTTTTTGAGTGCCCAGTGGGTCGGTCGTTATGGGGCAAACAGGTGCAACAGGCTTTGCTTCAAATGTAGCCCTCTTCACAATTGAAGTTGTCTCGAACTTTGGTTACTTCTATAGCTTCCTGATTGTGGTTACTGTTTCATTGTGGTTCTTCTCGTACTCGGTCTGGTTTTGGACGTTCTGTAGAGTTGGCTCGGGGGTTGGACCCGATGTTTTGTAATTCTGAGTCCCGGCTGCATTCGTCGAAGATAGCGTTCGTTCTGTTTTTCAGGGTGGTGATGACGGATCTGTTGTCTGTCGGTGGGTGGTGCGATGCTGCCTGCACATATCTGTCTTTGTGGGTGACTTTTCTTTAGACTGCATACCCCCGTAAGTTGTCCTGGCTTCATTTGACCATGACGTCCAGAATGTGGCGTGGCGTGGGATGGTTGTCACGGGGGCATTTAGCACTGACTTTGGGTCATAAGGGAGTATCGGGTTTCTGATTTTTCGGTAGGTCTTAGAAGGTAGGATATCTGATATTTTTGGTTTCAGGAGTTTTTGTCTTTCGACTGGGATGGAGGATTGCTGGATCCCACTACTTTTATAGTCTTGCGGGTGTTAGTTTCGTTAGTGGGGTCGAATAGGATGGTGTGAATTGTTTGGAGTAGTCGAAGGAATCCAGAATAACAGTCGTTTCTCTTGTCCGTCGGCACAGTTTAGGTGCCCTTCTTCTCACGGAGTTCCCTCAAACCTGCTCTTTCTTGCGGTGTGGTTGGGTTTGAGTGGGCTTGCCCCCTTCAGATTGCGCGCCGTCTCGTATCTGATTTCTTCTACAATGCAGGATGGGAGATTATTCAACTTCGTGGGCAATATCTTCTGTGGGTAAATGTTTTGGTGTAACAGAAAATCAGCACAAGCGATTTCATCTCGCACCCACTACCTGCAATATAAGACCTTTTGTAAAGACCCCAACTTAACCACTTTGAAAGTGGTAACTACAATGGTTTACCAAACGTTGGTTAACAGCAAACATCCAACGCGGCACTTATCCGAAAGCCGACGTTATACATCGAACGCCAACCGCGAAAACCTATGGACAAGAATGTGAAAAATGTTTAGATGATAATGCGGTGTAATCCAATAGCCATGTTTTATGCGATGTAGCTTGGAGTTTGCTATTGTGCCGAAGTATGTCAACATGACAATATGAAATATCTGGGTAGATAGGATACGCGTTTGGTGTTTATTAAGAAGGACTCAATTCAATAGGAATTTTCCCAATTTCTCATTGTATTCTTCGTTGAAAACCCTTGCTATATATTTCTGCAGTCTGGAGAACTCCATTTGTCGTTTCCTGTTTAACTTCCCTTCTTCATACAATAACCAATAACTTGGTTATGACTTTTCATATGGTTCCCTTCCACAGATCGCCATAATGGACTAGTGTTTTATTACTGCTTCTGTATTATAGCTATACCTTAGTTATTCCCTCTTGATTGGAACAGAACTTTTAGACGTATCATTCGTGATCCGAAATCGCTAGGTGTCGTTCTTGGTACGTCGATAATCCATTTCCTTTATATTGAAGGGATGATCAACTAGCTACGAGTAGCTCGTAGTATATCGGCAAACACTGCTTCTTTAAATCAGAGCTTGAAGGGGCTAGAATGGCGATATGTACCGATTGGTTTCGTTTTTATAACAGCGACGTGTGATGTTTCTGGGGATGACGATAATAAACCACAATTGCATTTACGAGGAAATTAACGTCAGGTGAAATATGGAGATTGATTGAAGTTCAAAATCTGTCTTCTCGTCTGTTATATAATAGAGTATAGATTAAAATATAAAATTTAAAAAGTAAAGTAAAGCTGCCCCACTATATGCCATGTAGGCTCTTGGGGGGGGGGGAGATTAAAATATACAAAATTATAATTTTGCCTCTTGGGTGTGAAATTTGGTCTGTTATCCGGAATTACGTGCCGAGTAGTTTGCGCTCCTGCTTCGTATTTGGGAGGCCACGGTTTCGAATCTCGGCCCGAAGACCGGATTTCCTGAGAATTCTCGTGGCATTTCGTAGTTTCTTCGGGAAAATTCCGAAATATGCACCTTAAATTAGGCTACAATCGCTTACTTTCATATTTAATATTTATTATCATCAATTGTCTTATCATTCCATTATAAAGTGCAGCTCCTGGTAGCGTCGTTAAATAAATCATAAATAATTTTTCTTTTAAAAAACTAGGTATATCATGTTAGGGAAGAACACAGATACACTGTATTTCAGAATAGGATTCTTAGGAGAATATTTGGGCCTAAAGAAATTAAGTGACAGGAGGTTGGACAATTCTGTACAACGATGAGCTCCATAACTTGTGGGCCTACTCTTCATCATATAATGTTGAGATGATAAAATCGAGGAGGAAGCTGTGTGGGGCATGTAGCGCGCATGCGGCAGTGTAGAAATGCGTTCAGAATTTTGGTTTAAAAACCTGTCAGGAAGAAACCACTCGAAGAACATTTTTTTTTAATCCTGCCTTTATTCAGAAGTCGCCAGGAATTTATGTTTCGTAATACAGGCAACTCTCTGTTTACAAACATTCGCTATAACGAACGTCACAATTCATTCAAAATTGCTTAAAGTCGCCAATAGATGGAGTTCCTTATAAAACGAAATTCCAAAAGTATAGTGAACATAATTGTAAAATTTAAATAAATACACTTTTAAAAAATGTATTTATTACAATAATTATCAGAAAATTATTATATGATAATTAGTGCATGGTTTTAATGCTTTAAAATGGCTGCTATCGTAAAAGCTCAGGAATGCAAGATACACATAACGAACAAAAACGTATAACGAACAACGTCTTGGAACGGAACTCGTTCGTAAACCGAGAGTTGCCTGTATTTAATTCGCTTCTTCTTACTTTGTTTGGAAGATGAGTACTGAAAGTGAAAGTGTTATGAGCTGTGCTTAGAACTTCGCTTCAAGAAGAAGAAGAAGAAGAAACAGATCGTGTGGAGCTACGTTCTGTAAATTGCTCGGAATTGAACTGATGGTAGTCGGCTTCAGCTAGTTTGGACAACACGGAACTGTGACTCGTCACGTCATAACCCCCGTTTGCGTGTGTAGGAAGGTATTTCTGACCTACTCATGCCAAGATCGTACAGCGACCTCATTTTCGTTTCTGTGATATAATAAAGATGGAAATGGCGTGACCAAGGGGGTGTTGGCGCCGCTTGGGACGTGCAGTTAGAGGTCCCCACGGACGAATTAATAACCAGAGACATGATAGTCTATATAAGTGCGATGCAGCATCGGCTTCTGATGTGACAATTCGGTAACTTCGCGACACTAAAAATCAGCCTTAAAAGTTCCCAAACAAATATTTGTCTTGTCTGAAGTTTTGTGTGATCTTTCGCGAACAAAAGTAGACCTATATCAGCGCTTTGTGTGCACTTCATACCTGACTTTCGCATGTTCAAAATGTCGCCGGTTTTAACAGTACCGATATGGAGTCCGTGAAACTTCTTACGTGGGAATAAATTAACGTTATAAAATGCAGAGCAACGAAATGTATCTTCAAAATCTTTAGTAAGTCTTGCTGAAGTTTATGATGTAAAAGAAAAATTGACAGCGTGAAGTGAATTTACTTACAACTTAGATTTGGTGGGCCATTACTGCGTCACATCCAAAAATTTGAGACGTAGCTGTTTTAAATCTACGTCCGAGCGGATATTGATTCAAGTGTTTGTGATATTTCTAATCCCCTCTGGACAAATACCGAAAAAATTTATGTATCACCGTTTCTTCCTTCCTGTTTAATGGATTACAGTCGCTGCAGTTCATTCATCGTCGTTAAAGAACTCAAAACACAAACAGTAATTCTGCACTTCAAATTGTTAGATGGATATTTGAGGCAACGGTGAAAATTCTTCGGCCGATGGCTTTAGCACCGCGCTGGAGTTGTGTTTCGGTCAGCTTCACATGGCGACTTACGCCCTTGGTACCCTGATATAACTCATCCTGTAGATCGATCTTTTCAAATTTGTAATATGGACAGCTGGTGTTGCTGGGAGTGGGTCACAACCTTACAGCAGCTCTGCTGGTAATTGGATTACCTTGTACTGTTTACTTCCATTCGACAACTGAAGGCCTGGTCCAACCGCAACGAGCCCAACTTCTTTAATGGCACGAAACAACCGGAAGAATGAGCGAGGAGATCGGAGCGGGGAAGATAAAGAGAGAGTCCTTTCTGCGCATGTCAGTTCTTGACCATTGAGGCGGTCTCAATGAGAATCTATATATTTCAGTTATTTATTCGCAAATTCGAAACCTGCTCTGAACATAGGTGTTTGTCCCGTTCTTAAGACAAATTTCCACCTCTCTTTGTAGCCTTACATTATGTCTCATGATTCGTGCTCAGTCAGTACCATAGATAACTGGTCATTATAGTATCTGCCTACTGATTGGGTGACTGAGGTTCGATCCCCGGCAGGGGTAAAGGATTTTTCTTCTAGCCGCTGTGTCCATCCCGGTTCTGGGGTTAGTAAGCCTCCTATCAATTGGATACATGGTTCCTTTTTCCAGGGTAAATAAAACGCGGTTGGGGAGTGGCGCTGACCTAGTGCCTAGGTGAAGATTGAACAGGGGCTATATCTAATTTTATCTCAAACCAGTGTGTCTGTCTCCTTAGAAACATTTGAAACAATGGCAAATTCTTATTAAATTTTGTACGAACATCATGCATGGCTCTTTGTATTTTGTAATTTAGCACCATCGAGTATATCAACATGGCTGTAGCGTGAATTTGTGAGGTTAGAGTGGCATTAGCGTCAGTTACTGTAGATTCCTGAAGTGCAAAATAATCAACTTTTGTAAAGCAGTTTTTTTTAAATAAATGATAAACACAAAAGAACTTTGTTCTTTAAGAATGATAAGGAAAACAAATTCGGCGTACTTGAAACTTAACATCTACACCAGTCGATAGATGAACTCTCAGAGGTTTGTACACACCTCACAAGAGACTAGATTTGTGCTTCACGAGAGACACTGCAGATGTCAGAACGATACTCCAACTCGTCCCAAACTTTATTTAGTGTCCCTGGTGATGGAAGTTGTGTCATCTGTGATTAGCTACCTCATCTCTGACGTAAATGGATACTCGGCTGGGTGGTTCCGTGTGAAATTCTGCGTAAAATGTACGCTACTCAGCTGTTACAGACTCTTTCTTCGCTAACTGCAGAACACACCAACTCCTCTGTTGTGCGGGTAGCCATTTTCAAACCTAGTGGCATCTAGCGGAGGCGCGCAACAACAATAACAATCACTCCGGTCATTTGAAACAAAACTTTGAGTTTTTTTCTCTCGAATGACGTGGTGTGAAGTACGAGGTGCGATCGGAAAGTTTACATACTGTGTCAATAGAGGGCGAACCGGATGTAGTACGCGCTTCTGCCGCTAGGGGGTGAGGCCTACATTCATAGTGAATCAGTGTGCCAGCCGGCATCATTGAATTAACATTTGTTTCTTAATTACGGGCGTTTTGGTAGTGCATTACACCGACCCTCCTGCGATTTCGGAATGGCGTGTGCATCAAATTTTGCCAAAGACTCGCCAAAACGGCTACCGGAACCTATGAAATGCTAAAGCCAGCATTTGGGGAGTCCGCAATGGGTCGTGCACAAACTTTTGTGTGGCATTCACGTTTTAAAAATGGCCGAACCTCTGTCGATGATGACGAGCGTTCTGGACGACCATCTTCGAGCACAACGCCCGAAACTGTTACGAAGATCGACGTCGTACCATCAACGATTTGTGCGACATTGTTGGGATAGGCTATGGGACCTGTCAGCTGATTCTAAAGGAAGAACTCCACATGCGACGCATCCTGTCAGAGGACTAGAAGCAGAATCGACTTCTCGTTTGTCAGGAGTTTAAAGATCTTGCAAGAACCGACCCCAACTTCCTTTTTAAGCTCCGTGTGACTTCTTCCTCTTCCCAAAGTTGAAAATTCAGCTAAAGGGAAGGAGATTTGAGACGATAGAAGAGATTCAGGCAGAATCGCAGATGGTGCTTGACAGGCTGACAAAGAAAGATTTCCAGGGATGCTTCCAGGCTTGGCAGCGGCGCTGGGATCGTTGTGTTCACTCCCAGGGGAACTACTTCGAGGATGATGGATGAATTTAATACCTGAGATAAGTGTACGGGTTTTTATAGGCGCAGTCTAGAAACTTTCCGATCGCACCTCGTATCGACAAAAGTGAAACGAGTTCATTCATTTCTTCCATGTCCAACGCTTCTGTCATGAAGAAGCTATGCAATATAACCAGCAAACCTTTGAGATGCCCCCCCCCCACACACACACACACAATTACATACAGGTTGTTTAGTCACGTTAACCGCCGCCTTGGTTTTCAGAAATTTGTATGGAAATAAATATTTGAGAAACAGTATCCTACACATTTAAAATTATTGTTTATTGCGGGGGGTCCTGTGTGTCCGTCTTCATATTTCGTTTACAGAATTAACATGTGAAATTTGCCATGCAAATTTACATTTATTCCATTTCTATTCACTATAACACATACTGTACACGAAGTTCAAATTGAATTTTATCAAATTTTTCAAAACAAAACATATGATGACAACATAAAATATAGATGTTATTAAGATCTGTACCTCTCATTCATAAATATTTTCTATGTAATTTATACTTAACGAAGGGCAAAGAAGAAGAATTTATGGCTGTTCATTGTTTATTAGCTTTGTCATTAATGGGCTGTATGAAGAATAATAATTTTCAGTGCTGATAGCTTTGTGTATACAGTAAATGAACACCAAGACCACTGAGGGATCAAATGTCGCATAGAACGCACTTGGAAATTGTCTTCTCTCTCGTTATTTAAAATAAAAAAATGCCTGCAGTTGGATACAGAGATTTGCTTCACGATTTCATGGCTGTTATTGGTTAAATATCACGCGACTACCGGATTTATTTTAACTGGACAGATTTAGGGATAACTGAGCGCCGGAATAAAGTTCAATAAAGTAAGGCATAATGACCATGTGACGAAAGTGAAGCTACTACTTTCAATTTCGTAAGGGCTGTGGTGCCACGAAGTAGTAGCTTTCGTCACATTGTCATTATGCCTTATTTTATTGAAGTCGCATAGGTGTTTGAAAAGTTACTGGGATGACACCAAAAGTATTTATTCCTTGGAAAACCAGGCTAAAGACAAAACGAGATCGGATTTCTACTCAGAGTTGGCGGAGGCTGACAGAACGGTTACGATCTAATAACTGTTGCGAAAGGCCGACACTTTATATAACTTCTTCACACCCTCTCAGGAGCTTCACACAGTATTACAGTACCCAATGTTCGATTCAAAAGTTCAGTCAGGCAGTAACTCAATCCAGAAAGTAACTGGCCACGAACTTGAGAACCCGGGTTCATTTACCGGCATCAGTATTCCGTTCCCTGGGGGGGGGGTTAAAGTAGCCTGAACGTGACGCTGGCAGTTAGTGATCAGACTGCGTTGACGCCTTCTTTGAACGGAGTTACGTAGCTTTCTTCTATCGGCAGCATATTTCATAAACGGATTTCGGCCAAATTACGTAGTAGGAAGTCGGACTCTGCCTGACAGAATGGTTTACTTTCTCCAAGTTATTTTCTTTTTTCTTTTCTTATCAGTATTCCGTTCCCTAGGTCCATATGAACAGGATCCTTCCATCCTTTTCTCGGACTGGGACCTGTTCATATACGTTCTTGGCAGATGATCCAGAAGTGGTTTGCCATTGCGTTCTTCTGTGTGTGAATGGAGTAATTGTTGGGATGCCACGGAGAAACCGGGGAAGAAGCCCCCGGAGGAAAACTCCGTGTTGCCTAGACCACGGCCTTGCCCAACACAAGTTATAAATTTGGGCACCGCCGGGAATCGAACCCGAGACCCCAGGATTACAAGGCCAGCGTTCTAACCGCTAGACCACCGTGGCTTTTCTCCAAGTACCAGCACAAAAAACATTCACGCGTTAAATCCTTGCCTAGTATTGTTGCACTATTTATAATTACAAAGCAGAAATAGGATGTATATTTACGACATGGGAATGAAAAAACAAAAGATAATCATAATTTTCGTATGGAAATTTCGGTGTGAAAGGTACTGGTAAGGTATCATGTAGGCGACAACAGCAACTGTTAAGTAGCGGTTGAGTTTTTCACGGCGGTGAGTCCGAAGATGGGTGTCTTCTAGGTTGTAGAGCCGTGTGGCATAGTAGAAGTTTACCAACGTTTCAGAGGTACTTACTGCCCCCATCATCAGGGCGATGAGTAACATGAAGGCGATCTTCAGAAGTAACAACTTACCAACACATTACAACTTCGTCTTAAATTTGAACCTCGCCTGTGCCTTTCGTGGGAATAGAGACGTTTCATTTTATGACCTGTGAGAGACAAAGTAGAACTGGGGCAGGTTTTTCTCTTAGAACGTTTTTTATTGGTCATAATTCGTCTAAGTTGTCATCACCTGACCGGTGAGATATTCAATCTGGATGCATCGGCACGTTATCACAATCTCGGTTCTCAATATTGTAACTTCATTTCTGATCACGAACCTGGCTGGACTCAAAGTAAGAACGTTTGGTCTGAGTATGGCTGTCTTCAATCTCGTCACACTGTTCAGTAACAACCTTAGATCTCACAAAGTCTGGATTGCTTATTATTTTAACGGCCACGATCATTGGGATCTTGGGTTCGGATTCCTTCGACGTATGGATAATCTGTATGCATTTCTTGTGTATCTTCCTGTGAAGCCTTCATCTCCAATCCAAGAAGTGCGGCCGTTTGTATTGATAAGAATTCCCTTTAAGCTCGTCTAAATATTATTTAAATATAATATATAAAATAAGTACCGCAAATAAAACGCAGTACTTCACCGTTGCAAAGGTCAGTTCATTAATGCTATTTAAGAAAATATCCGCTGTTTACAGTGAGAATCATGCGAAACCCACATATACAAAATGGAGAGTAACTGATCACAGAAGTAAGTGGGAAAAAAGGTTACATTGGACTTCAAAGAACTCTGTAATAGAGAAGGCCAGCGCTTGAGTCTGCTTTCAGGGCGAAGAAAAGCATAGGTTAACTTATCACCATTTTGACACAGTGAGTGTGGTCTCCTAGACTGCAGTTATTCGTGTTTGAATGAACAGCGAACATGGCGTTTATACCGACCATTACCGCCCATTATCGTAAACTGAGACCGTACACATTAATACTATGCTCTGTGTCTGGTTAGATGGCCTACAGTTTATCGTTCCGACCCTCCCTGGAGACAGACGAAGCCAGTGAATAACGTAGGATTTGTACAGTTCGTAGAGATATGCAAGACTGGAGTTAGTACAATTCAGTTAGTCCGGAAGTCTGTTATTTCCAGTGCTAATTGACACATGAGATGTGATATCGCACACAGACGAACATAAACTGATTGATTTCACAGGATTTAGCCATACAGTAATGATGACGTAAGGTATTTCATGTGAAAGCATTCTGCAGATAATTGTATGTCAGTGATGGAAAGTAAGTCCTATGTTAATTTTTAATAACGTGTGCTTTAAAAACAGTAAACCAAACGGCATTCTTGAGATCATAATATTGTATGGAATATGTTTGTATTTTTTTAATCCCATGACTTCATACATTTGAAAGATTGGTGTTTTCCAACAGGAAAATGGATGTAACGTATTAAAAAGGTATAAATACAATATATGGCTGCTTTTAATGTGGATTTGAAATGTCATTGCCAATATGTTGATCATGAGAGTTGTGGGATACTTTTTAGTAATATGGCCACTAAAGCTACAGGGAACAGAATAACATGAAACATTGTCATTAACAAGTAAATACTAAAAAAACAACAACAGAAATAAAAAAATACATAAGTGGTAAGACAAAATGTTAACAGGTCTGTGTATCATATACTAGACTCTTTCTAGCACTCTTATACAAAGAAAATAACTCAGGAAGTCAAAGAAATGTAATATCCATAGTAAGTCTTGAGGTTTTGACAGCAGTGAGTCTGAAGATTGCTGTCTTCTGGGTTGTTGCACCATGTAGTCTGGTAGATGTCAACCAGCGTTTCAGAGGTCATCGCCCTGATGATGGAGGCAGCATGACCTTTGAAACGTTGGTGGACATCTACCAGACTACATGGCGCAACAACCCAGAAGACAGCAATCTTAATACCCGAAGCTTTATAAGATTGCACATGTTTGATCAAAGGATGATGGTATATTAGAAGATTTTATTGAGGTATGTCGCTGTGAAAGCTTCAAATCATAAATTGTATTCTACTTATAGGTACATATTAATTTATTCAGTGTCCAAATAGACTCAGTTACTCTTATGTTGCTGTTATTTTCTCAACAAAGCAATGGACTCGTTGCTTCCGCAGTCCAGGCATTCTCATATACATCCTGTGCAACATAAAGATAAGTCTGTAAGAGCCTGCTCCAATTTAATGCTAGTGTTATTTCCACCTCAGAAGTTTGCAATACATTGTGGTATTGCTGTTCCCACCTCAGTCTTTTGCAGGACAGCATGTTGGTAAAACTGAAATTTCATGTTCAAAGTTAATAAACTGCTTTACTAGTTTAATGATTCATTTTTATCTTTCTAAAATGTTGATTTTTTGTTGCAGAGTGTGCTACAGCAAGCAACAAGCTTTTCACAAGATGGGGACCTGTTGGCAAGCCTGCATGATCAACATGGGATGGCTGGTCAGATGCACCAACAGTTGGTCAGTGTGTCCAACACAAACAAGAAGCAGGGCGTGTCGGGCGAGAGCTCTGATTTGGGACAGACTGCCGAGAACATCCAGATCGTGAGATTTGAGAAGGACTTCCGGTATGTCTCTGTCTGGAACAAAATAATCTTTGAGAACCTGGTAGTTGCTTATTTAGTTAAGAAATTACCTGTTGTTGAACTGTCAGTTTGCCTTGGGCTAGTTTATTTCTGTTCACATTTTCACACCTTTTTCTCTGACAGCCAGTTTAACAAATTCCCTGAGAAGAAGCACTGAACTCAAGATGGTATGTTACTATGGAACCAGAAATATCATGTCTTGGAATTATTTTATTTTAAATTTTGCCCTCAGAATCTGTTTCTCTGAGGTTCATCTTGGTGTTACTTTCCCTAACAATCTACAGTTATTTCACTGTTCTTTCATTCCCTGTTGTTATGGGAAAACATATTTGATTCTGTGATGTACCACTTGAGTACATCCTCAGTGTCTCTGTCCATATGGTTTATTTTAACATTGCGTTACCAGTGTCTTTGACTACCGTGAACATTCTGTGAGATTTTTGAGTCAACTTTTATCAAGAATCCTTAAAAATCCGTGGCGTAACAGCTCCAGAGAGCCAAAGCCGACTAACTTGACTGCTGGCCTCACATGCCTAAGTAGAGGTGAACGATCATCCAACCAGATATAGGGTGACGTGTGGTCAGCACGACGAACCCCCAGCCATTGCTAACTTTCCTGACCAGATTACGCTATACATTGTAGCTCCCCAATTTCCTCACGATGCTGGGTTGACACCGGTCCATATACTGGTCGAAAGCTCATGAGAAAATTTCTTATCCCCCGAGACTCGAACCAGCACGTATTTCGTATCGCCGGTCTGAAGCATGATGCCTCAGACCGCGTGGCTATGGCGCGGGACTATGAAGAAGCCTTGCCCACACTAATTAAACCTTCTTATTTGTTCATTCTAACAATTTTAGGTGAATGGTACAAACTATGAAGCGCCTTCATGTCTGATTGTTTTCATTCCTTGCTCGGTTCACTTCTTTTAAGACCAAATTTATCTTTAAACATTTTTGGTCTCCACTGTCTTACACTGTAGAAATAAGATACTACTTCAGTTCTCATATAATTTGTGAATTCATGAAAATTAGTAAGTTCAGAAATTTACAAATTGGAACCAGAAGTGTGTTCCACATATATTTCATTGTGTGTTGTTTGTTTTCGCACTTTGATTCTTTAGAGTCATAATCTGTATTTTTTTCAGATCAAAGCAACTGATAAAAGATGCCATTATGGATAATGATTTCTTGAAGAATCTCGATTCCAGCCAAGTGCGGGAGCTGGTGGATTCGATGTATCCGTTAGAGTATGCCAAGGGCAGTTACGTAATCCGGGAAGGGGAGGCAGGTATGGTATCGGATATCATATGAGTCCTTACTTTCCTTGGTTTTCATATATAATTTACTTGTAAAATTTCTCTACAGAATTTAGTTGATTTAGTTGGAACACTACATTGAAAGTTGTAAAAATAACTAATTTTGATTCTAAAAATTGTGCATTGTTAACCGTTCCTTACACGATGTGAAAATCTTACTTTAGTAAACATTTCAAAAAGTCTCATACTGCAGAAATGAGTAAATAATATGAAATATCAACATCTTTAAGGTCTGTGATATTTATTTAATTTTATATATTTATTTATAGTTTATTTTATGACACTGTCAGTAGCTCAAATGAGGAGATGTTAGTGAGTAATGAATTAGAAATGACGTCGGAGGAAATGGTGTTCACCTATCCTGACATTTGACTGGAGGGACTGAGGAAAACCATGACTTTAGTCAGGCTATCTGGTCTCCAAGCAAAGATTTGAAACAGGAAACTCCAAAATATGAAACGGGAGTGCTTACCATTTGACCACAATGTTTGGTAATATTTATTTAAAACATTTTTGATAGACCGTGTAATTAACAAAAATATTCGTACAATAATTTATTTACCGTCTTTACACAAACTTAAAAATGTTGTTAAAATTACTTAAAATTATAACATTTTTTCATTAGATACTAGATCTTGTTACATTTTACATTTGACGACATGTTTCGATGTTATCTCATCATCATCAGGTCTATCAATTAAAATCTGTTGCACTTCTTGCTCTGCGTATATTGATTTGTTTTATTTGTTTGATTTTTTAAGTTCCTTCCATTAAATTTGAAGGCTGTGCCCGGATGCTTTAAATCTGTAAAATTTAATTTTAATTTTCAAATCGTGATTTTGGATAATGACATAGGAAATAGAATAATTTACTAATTTAAAGAGTTATTACGTAATATATCGTAATACAAGTAAAAGAATCACAAAATAGTATTAAAAGTAGTAAAACATACCGGGTTGTATGTGATGTGTTGTGTCCGATATTACAGGCCAGTAGATTGCAACTCACACAACACATCACATACAACCCGATTTAAAGCATCCGGGCACAGCCTTCAAATTTAATGGAAGGAACTTAAAAAATCAAACAAATAAAACAAATCAATATACGCAGAGCAAGAAGTGCAACAGATTTTAATTGATAGACCTGATGATGATGAGATAACATCGAAACATGTCGTCAAATGTAAAATGTAACAAGATCTAGTATCTAATGAAAAAATGTTATAATTTTAAGTAATTTTAACAACATTTTTAAGTTTGTGTAAAGACGGTAAATAAATTATTGTATTAATAAACACAAACATGACGCAATTAAGATATAAAAAAAAAATATTCGTATGAAATTATTTAAGCTTCATGCTGTGCAATGTCATTGTTTATCAGCTGTCTCAGTGGTGTGGATGTGTCTGCAGAATATTAATATAAAGGTTATTGAAGGACACAAAATTACAATATAAAATGTGTTTTCCAGATTGTAATACAATTTTCCAATGTTGTCCTGAATAGCTGAAGACGAACATCTCATGCTACTACCAAATATACGGAATGTTTTGTTATTGAATATTGACTTTTTCTGATGGGGCAATATCAAGGTAGTTCATCACTTAGCTTGTCTTTTGTTAAATTGAAATTGCCATGTCATATGGCCACTCAACCATTTATGACAGTTTTCAGTACAAAGGTGTTTTATCTATCCTATCGTATCTACTAAATAAATAATCAAAAAATAATTCAGTATAAAACATGTAGCAGTATGTTTAGGAATTCATATTGAGGAGGAGTGTTCCATACAATGGATCAATAAAAATTATATTATCTTACTTACATTTCTTTCATAACTGCATATTTATGCATTCTTTGCATGAAGTGCATAGCAAGAACATAATAATGGGCTGGTCGTGTCTGTCCGTCCTTCCATCTGTGTGTCCGGTCAATTCAAATTGAGAACCACTGGTCAGATTTTAGATGAAATTTGATGTGGAAGTTGTGCTATTCTGCACGACCTCAAAATTTTGCTATTGAACATCCTACGAGCTGTGATAACCAAATGACAGATGGGAAAAATCATGAGGTACACATTGAGGTGCTGTGATTTGGTGGCCAAAGTGAGAACAATCAAACAAGGCTAATGTCATGCCTCTAAATGTATGTTGCATGGAATGCATGATGATATGGATTAATATTAAGATAATAAATAATCCTAGTCCTAATGAATGACGATATTATGTGTATTCTGGTATCCATCCAATGGCACTACAGACCAAGTTTGGGCCTTGGCCTCCTCCCATGTGGGAGGTTTCTTGGTCTGTGAAATGTGCATTTGTGAGTAGTAAGTGACAAGGCCAGTGCCTCTGCACAATTTCTACTCAATTATGACTTGTCTGCTAGAGCCATCTAGTAGAGAATCAGGAGAGACTTGGGTGAGAAATGGCCACTGAATTTTGCTTGCAAAACATCTCGTTCATGCTCGTAAGGTTCTTTTACATGCCACAAATCTACGATATGGAACCATCGGCTTTACTTCCCCTCCGAAGGAAGTTGCGCTATGGATTTTTATCACCTTTAAAAATCCATCTACCTCAACCAAGTTTTAACCCACAAACCTTGGGTCCAGTGGCGAGCACGATAACCACCAAGGGTGGCGTATTTTGGTATAGAATACGCTTTTCGAGCTTGTTTCATCTGTTCTACTCTGACAAATGCAAAACAGGTTTTAAGATTACATTCTATTAATTCCTTTAACAAGCAATATTGTATTTGTGCACCTGAAAGCTCTTAACCCAGAAGTGTTTGCACTTTTTGTTGCAGGTTCTCATTTGTATGTTTCTTCTGAGGGGGAGTTTGAGGTTATAAAGGAAGAAAAGGTGTTGGGAAGGATGGGACCTGGCAAGGCATTCGGTGAACTTGCCATACTGTACAACTGCACCCGGACAGCTTCCATCAGAGGTGAGGTACCAACCAGTGATCATGTGCAAATGTGGCTGAAACATGTAATATATCAGCCTTATGAACAAAGTACCTGTTACGGGCTATCTAGACCTAATGCTAAAAACAGTGATGAAGATGATAAATACCAGTATGCCAGCTGAAGTACAATGACTCATCAAAGCAAAGTCCATAAAGCAGTAGGTCATGATTATGCCTGTTTCTCTTAAATAGTGATATCAGACTCGAAAGTGTGGGTGCTTGACCGACGAGTATTCCAGCAGATAATGATGCGAACAGGACTCCAGCGGCTGGAGGATAATGTCAACTTTCTGCATAGTGTTCCACTACTACAAAACCTTAGTAGTGATGTGTTGGCCAAGATTGCTGATGTACTAGAAGTGGTAAGTTTCTGCTGTATTCAGTAATAATTTTTGTAAGTGTACCTGGTGGTCTCAAAATATGACTCCAGTTTGTTGCTCAGACAGTCCTTGGTTTAGTCCTCAATAGGATGTGGATGAGAATTTATCTGTGGATAGATTGAAAAGAATTATTCTTTACCAAAGCTTGGTCTTTAGGAACGCTGAGAATACCAAGTGTGGTTTAAAACCCACCTTCACTGTCGGCCACCATTGTTGCTGTTATCCTATTCCTATTTTCATTCATGTTTCTATACTTCATTGGTTGGGTAGCCATGAAGAATGTTTGCATGTGAAAAATGGTTGCGTTTACCAGAAACAAGCGCAGATAAACATCATCACCCGTCAATTATTCTGAAATTTTTTCAGGCATTAATTTAGCTTTCTTTCAAATAAGCAGGCACATAATATGAAGGCCGATGTCACCGCCTACTTCACTAAAGATATGTGTCCCATACTAAAAATCTTTAGAATATTTGGAAGATAGAAAATGGGGTTTAAGACAGGCCAGTATCAGTCCTGGCCAATTTAAATATAGACCTAGTACATATGCATCATTAGTGTTCCCACAAGCCACTGTCACAAAATGTCTGTCAACAACATATTTCACCGACATGCAGTGATTGAGTTCCGTATGAAGAACAGTTCAGCCACAGACATACAAATTTGCTGTGTGTACACAGAAGCCTACACAGTAAACTTTTCAAAAAAGTAAATACTTTTGTAGATAAGGATCTACAAACACAGGGAAACTATGTTCCTTAGTTTATTACTACCTCTGCAAACAGCAACAATATCAGGAGAAAAAGATAGAAGCTCTTTTCATTTAGATCAGTGGTCCCCAACGCGGTGCCCGCGGGCGCCATGGCGCCCGCCAAGGCTTTTTTTGGGTGCCTGCGTTGTTACGGAAAGAGGTTATACTGAATAATAATAATAATAAAAAGGAAGATGTTTCGAAACCTCGATCAAAGCCTCGGACAGACAGACCTAACAGAGGACCGAATGGAAGAGGAGAATTGAGGAGGCCATGGACTGAATACAGACCGGAGAGCCATAGAAGAAGAAGAAGATATGAATATGGTCTCTGTTCAATAGCAGTGAATGTTGGTTGGTTTAATCTTCTGATTGAGGTTTGTTGTGATGTCCGGTTAGCATTGGAGATGTGGGACATGCGAATTATGAAGGTGTGATAACTGGGTCTCATACATGTGTTAGTTGTGTTATTGCTTTCGTCATCCATGGTGGATTGGTTCCTTGTATTTCTAGGTGTGTAAGATCTTGTAAGTTCAGGAGTATTGATTGTAAAGTTTCCATCCCTAATGGATTGTAAGCTTTGTGAGGAGTTGTTGAAGTTTGCTCTTGTATGAATAATTGGTACATGTGGTATTGACAAAGACATGTTTTTATTTGACTGAATATGTGTGGTCTTGTCTGATGACTTCTTGAAAAATCAAAGCATGTTTGACGCTGTATTTGCTTTTATCAACTGACAATAAATTTTTAGCGTTGCTAATGATTTTGGAGCATAATGGAGATTGTCTGTGCTGTTTATAATTAAGTGTATATTGTTTGTTTGTTTGTTTGGTTGTTGGTCTGTTAACATAATTTGATCTTTTTGTTTTACTAGGTGTAGTATGTATCATTTCAGAGGAAGACGAAATTCTTTTCTTGAAGGTTTTGCCACTTTTGGCCACAATTCCCTGTTGTTTGTTTGACCGTTCCATGTCCATGGCATCGATGATATTTTTTCTTACGGTTGTATGTTGACTAGATTCTGAAGATGTGTCTGCAGTATTTGTTTCTGCTCAATATCCGCCAGCTTCTTCAATGGTATTTTGCTGATAGTTGTTGTCTTATATAATTAGTGTGTCGTTGTATGCACTCATCTTCATGATCACATAGTTGTAAGGCCAACAAGAATAAGCAAAACTTGGCTTGTTATGCAGTTTATAAATCAAGTGCATAATTGAAAATTACCGTGTTGTATTTTTCCTTTTGGTATTTATACCGAGTGACATGTTAGAGAAGATGAATTATTACTGTGAGTAATAGACATGTGTTTTCTGAGAAGGTTATTTAATGAACAAAAATAACATCCACATCTACAATTGTTGTTTAAATAATCCGCATTGTATTTTAGTTGTTTTCTTGTTCATAATCCTCATCAAATAAAATATAATCCTCCTGGCAATCATCATAAGGAAAACAAAACCACAAAATATTTCATGTAATTGCATTGCAGTTAATTACAGTGCAGTTACAAACGATGTTTGTAAGCACACATTATTTTGTGGATTTTTTCTTTCTTTGTCTAATGTGGTTTGCCAGAGAGGATTACAGGGTCATGTCATTTATGCCATGAAGTATTCAAGGAAATATGGTTACTGGTTTGTTTATACTGGAGTTGGCATTAACATATCAAATGTCAAATCAGAAGTGCCAGACACATCTGAAAAGAAAGAAAATTATTAAAGTGAGTGTAATGTTCCTTCAGGAAATGTTATGTCATTGCTGTGAGTGTGTTCTGGTTTATGTATCTGGCAGGAATTTTATCCCGCTGGTGCTCACATAATACGCCAAGGAGCCAGTGGCGACACCTTCTTCATCATCAGTAGTGGCAGTGTTAAAGTCACACAACGAGTCCCAGGCCGAAGGGAAGAAGAAGAGATCAGGACACTGGAACGTGGGGACTACTTTGGAGAGCAGGCCCTACTCAAAGAAGACTGTCGTACTGCCAGTATCATCGCGCTTCCACCTGGTGTTGAGTGTCTCACTCTTGACCGAGAGTCCTTCATTCAGCTGATAGGAGATCTTAGTGAACTACATGAGAAGGACTATGGAGATGAGAGCAGAGGTCTGTCCAGGCCAGCCAGTTTATTCAGCATCTACTCTGATAGTGAACAAGGTCAGTACAAGAGATTGTAAGAGGTAGCCATAGATGGAAGAATAATAATACTTGCATATTAGAAAGACATAGAATAGGATCCCTTAACAAGATTTCTGCAGATGATATTGAACCATAAGACACAGCAGCAGAGTTTTTCTTGATCACTTAAATAAATGCCAGCTGCTCAAGGAAAGCCATCTGTCATTAAATTAGTTAGATACGTAGCTTGTTTCGGTTTGATTAGGTTAGTTAGTCAGAATGTCACATAATCTGTAAATAATTAGGATCAGGGTGAGTAAGGCCTGTCTGAATAATGCTGCCATACTGCTGTCTGTTTAACAGAGATCACTAATTCTGTTGTTTTTTTGTCTCTCAGAGTATGACTACATGAATCTGGATGATCTGGATGTGATAGCAACCCTGGGTGTTGGGGGGTTTGGCAGGGTGGAGCTGGTACAGTACATGTACGACAAGACCAAAACATTTGCACTCAAGTGCCTCAAGAAGCAGCATATTGTTGACACACAGCAACAAGAACACGTGTACAGCGAGAAGAGCATCATGTTGAGTTGCCGTAGCCCCTTCATCTGCAGGTGCATTTGCCCTCCTACATCTCATCAGTGCCTACTAGTCAGAATAAAAGCATATGCCATTCATGAGCATAAAACATCAACTTCTACACTGTAATGCAAATATTTCCTTCACCAGAAAATGCCTAGAACTCTACGTAATTTCCCTTGAGATAATCTTACACTGTGCTTCACCAGGTTTGTGTTTTCTTGACAGATGTATTTGATGGATATGGTGCTCTTTTGTCATTATAATTGTTCATAGGTGGTCAAGATTGTGTATTGCATATTTTCTTGTCTATTTCATATCTTTATTATATAGCTATTCTTATTTCAGACTATCCTGCATATTGAGATTAACACACTTGTGACTCATGTACCTCACAAATCTGCATCATACAAATCAGTATGCAGTAGTAAAATTGTGAAGTCAAATGAAGCATTCACCTGAAAGGAAACTTTTCCAGGAATGTTTTGTCTAAATTTTAAAGAAGAATAGTATTTTTATAACTATTCTATACATCACTTAGGTCGTAATAACATCACACTGAAAGGAAGTTCCAGATTTTAAATTAATAATTAACTGTATATTGTGTATATCCACATGAAGATGCTAATGTCAAATGATGAATCATAAATGATGATGATGATGAAGGATTCCTGGGTTACAAGTCACATCAGGTAGCTGAACGGTGAATAAACCATTTCTTCTGCCAACGTTTTGAGAACAATCTCTGCTTTTATCCTCAGGGCTGCTGGGTAACAAATCTGATCCTTTGTAGCATGCTCACTGAAGGGAAACTGGTGGTGGATGGCTGGTAGTATGATGTTGCTGGTAGCCCGTCCATTGCTTTGTTTCGCGCTGGCCAAAGGGAACTGGCACTTGTGGTCACATGAATCATATAATTGATCAAATTAGGTTAATATACAATAGGATCCTATGAGTTGGGTAGTTCCGTCACTATAGTGACTGACTATGGACTGGATGATTGGGGATCAATCCCCTACAGGGATAGAGGATTTTTTCTCCAGCATCTGCAACCAGTCTGGCTGTGGAGCCCACCCAGCCTTCTATGCAATGGGTATCAGGGTCTTTTCATGGGGGTAAAGCATAGCTAAGGCATGATGCTGACCATTCACCCCTATCTAGTGTTGACGTTAAGAATGAGTAGGAGCTATACCTCGTCCTCCCCCCTCCAAGCACCTACGTGACATATAGTGAGACAGCTTTTCTCACAATAGAATCTTGATATACTGCAGGTGTTGGCAGACAGTTTCAACATCTCCATTATTATACGCTACATACATTACAAGTGAAACCAATTTTTATCTAATTTTGGAGTCTGTTTTTTTTATGGGTACAGTACACATTAACAAAGACATAACCATTTTAAGATAAATATTATATTTCATACATCTCACTGAAGTAGTTGTGTTCTTCTGTTTGTAGGAACTGATGACAGTGTTTTCTTTTTAATACATGATGCTTGAAGCAGGTCACATGCAATAAATGAAGGTTTTCATTATCAGTGTGATGTTACAAGCATATTATCACTTTATTAATATTTTCAAGCACCTTGTTCAGTGTTTGTACCACTACTTTACAGGAATCATTACCAGTTACTTCTTGTGTCACTGGCTTCATGGTTGTCATTTGTCTTCCCATTTTTCACAAATACATGATTTCTTCACTAACATGCTGCATGACAAGCTTTCATCTCCTTCATTCTGGGTTGCCAGATCATTTTCTGATATTATGTATAACTGATGAAAGATTCTCGGGTTACAAGCCACGTCAGGTGGCTGAATGGTGAATAAACCATATCTTCTGCCACCTGACGCGGCTTGTAACCCGAGAGTCTTTCGTCAACTCTAGTCACCGCGAAAGCTTCACTTTATACAACAGTATGTGTAATGTTTAACTTCCTGCAGGTTATATCGCACTTTTCGAGATTCTAAGTATGTGTACATGCTTCTGGAAGCGTGTTTGGGTGGAGAGCTGTGGACAATACTGAGGGACAGAGGGTGTTTTGATGATCACACAACCCGCTTTGTAACAGCGTGTGTGGTCGAGGCATTTGAATACCTTCATGTACGAGGCATTATCTACAGAGACCTGAAACCAGAAAATTTACTTCTGGACATGCAAGGCTATGTCAAACTGGTAAGTGAAATTCCTCTCAGCTTCCATCAAACATTAATGTGACTAATTGAATAAAATATCTATGATAAGAATATGATTCTGTAAACACCGAGTGAGATGCCGTTCTTTCTTTAGAAAAGAGAATAAGCATCATTTGTAACAGGTGGTATAAATCCAGTTCATTCGTCCAGTGTCCCATGTTTCTAGAGAGGATATGCATGTATGGAGGATCCCATGCTGGATCTTGTGGAAATAATAATGAAACTTCAGATTCCATAAAAGCATGCAATTTCTTGACCAACAGAGCAACCATCAGTTTCTCAAGGAGTACTCTGTTATAGTGGGACTGTATATGGAAATATTCCTAAACGTTTTATTTTCATGGGATACCACTGGTATAGTTTAAGACTCAAACTTCACTTTGTGCAGGTTGACTTCGGCTTTTCCAAAAGACTTGGCTCAATCTCTAAAACATGGACATTCTGTGGAACGCCAGAGTATGTAGCACCGGAAATAATCCTGAACAAGGGTCATGACAGAGCTGTGGACTACTGGTCTCTTGGAGTTCTCATGCATGAATTGCTAACTGGAACGTAAGTTCTGATTTACTAATTTATTTTTGTTCCATGCAGGGTTAATTAATTGGAATAGTGTTGCTTTGTCTTCATCACGACTGTTATGAACAGAACATCATCCTCCCTAGCATTAACCATAGTTGGCCTGTTACAGGCTATACAAACAAAAACATTTTCATTTTTTCTGGTCTTTCTAAGTGCCTTCTTCTTCCAGACTATTATTTTATAGTTCTGTGAGTGGAGGAAGGATCCTCTCCAAGATTTCTTATCTCTTAATGTTCTTTCTAATTCCTTATATGATCTTTTATAAAATTTGTTTTTTTAAGTCTCTAAATCTGTCATTACTTACATACATCTTTATTACATTCCATGGATCCATAAGACAGTCAGATGACAATAGGATGTGGAAAAAGTTAATAATGATACAATACCTATTATAAAGTACTATTATATAAATTTCACAAAATACAAACAGGGTTCACATAAAGTAGAGATAAGTTACAAATAAATCCACCCATTATATACAATAGATAAATTATGACTTACTTGTAAACATTAGAAATTCATCGACAGAGTAAAAGGATTGTGTAATTAAGTATCTTTTCAATGCTGGTTTAAATTGTGCCTTTTTATTTACAAGACTTGTGAGATTTGATGGTAGACTGTTGAAAATTTTGATCCCTGAATAATATGCACTCTTCACTTCTACATGAATTTCTAGGTTTTACACCAGCCAATAATCAAACAATTTTCTTTTGAAAAGTGAATATCTTTTTGCTGTTTGATGAATTACCCCATTACTTATCAGTCTATGGTTTATACTTCATTGCCATAGTGTAATGTTGGCCCAGCTGTTCTGGCTTTGCCTGTATTGAAATAAATGATGGCTTATAAATTAAGTGTATGATATGAAAGAATTTGATTTAACTGATTTCAAATCCAGAGCTTTTATTCTGCATGAGAGAGATTGCACCGTTGTTGGTTAGTTGTGGGGTAACATTATATCCAACAGAATTCAGAATAGATTAGGACTAGATTCCATAGAAATGGAGTAGGGGATCCAGTAGAAATTTTGTATAGGACAGGATAATTTCTCTTTGAAATTGGGGGAAAAAAGGAAAATTTTATGCTGTAGAAACAGTAGTACTGTATCCAGTAGAATTTGAAGTATTATCCCTTACGCACCTAGGCAACTGCCTGGAATTTAAATACCAATGGCTTCAGAGCATTTGAATAATTTTAAGCATGTTATTAAAAAATCTGCAACCAATGAAATTTGTATGATAAATGTATGCAATAGGCTTTGTCCTTATGAAATAATATCATAGTATCACATAATGTCATGTCTGAAAAATGACCAAACAAAAGTGATATATAAGTTCTTTTTCTTTTAATTTTTGGCATTCAGTTTGAAAAAAGAACTGTCTCTTCTTCGCATTGTGGTTCTGCATTATAAAATAATGCACTGCTCAGATTTGTGCCTGCAGTGACTGCTGTTATTGTTTATGTGAGAAAGAATCCAAACAATGCTGCACCCAAAGTGTCTGTGAACACATCTTACACCTTACATACAAAGCTAACATGCAGCCTTCCAGGCCAGTATTTCTCAGTGACATTTCCTTTTGTATGGTCACATCATCATAGCTGTAAAAGGAATCTTTGAAGCCTCACTCACTGGTAGTAGGCTTGTAACAGAGAGGAGTTATGTACAGTTTCATTTCATCTCATCATGGCCATTAGACGTTGACTGGAAGTTGATGAATTTGAAGCTCAGCTAATATGTGATTCTAAATCTGACTGCAATGCAGAAAGGAAGAAGGTACTTCATATGACATGGGCTGTGAAGATGTGGAGGACAAGAAAATTGTGCAACCATCATCATCGGGAATGCCACAACAGCATGACAGAAGGGGTGTCATCATTTTTGTGGTGAAACAGTGGAGAAAAAACTCAACGAAGCTCTACATGTGAATAAGGATTCCATCCAATTCAGCGTTTTGTGCTATATTTTTTGGTTGTTATCCATCTGCTGCCAGAAGAGACAAACCAGTACTATCAGCTGTACCTAGACAGACTTGATGATAGGCCTTCTCCAGTCCCTGACATCACCAATTCTGAGATGTTTTTGTTTCTAGGGATCATTGTTCAACTAGGACATGACATTAGAGACAGATTAAGGAACTACTGAACTGTTTTTTACACCACTTTATAGCATCACATTGAAATGCGACCAATACTTGCACTTCACAGGAAACAATAAAGGCAGTGACAAGCAAGGTGATGACTTTGACCATCTGTGGTATTGACAGACTATTTTTGACACTCATTGACATGTACAAAAATATTGTAATCCTCGTGAACATCTAGTTGTGGACGAAGTCATTGTAATATTCAGAGGGTGATTTTTAAGCAATACATCCCTAAGAAACACAAATGTTTTGGATTCAAAATCTACACGCTTTGCAATGCAACAGACTC
>NW_019060395.1:313677-381227 GCF_000696155.1 Zootermopsis nevadensis | reverse complement strand
AGTACTAACACAGCTCCAAGAACAAAACAGGGCATGTTTTGTGGAAAAACGTTTTAAGTGACTGCAGACTTCCTGCAGTCACTTGAGACACTTACGTCAGAACAGTAAAATATGACACAGGAATTAACATTTTCCTTGTTTTTCAAGGGACGTGATTTGTGATATTATACATCTAAAAACATGTAACAATGAGTTATGTTATTCTGGATTTGCACTATCTTTACTCGGAAGAAATTTAGAACTCCATTCTACTTAATTATATTATTTTTCTCCAACTGATAAATGTGTGAGCTCTGGCAGGATTTGAAGCTGTTCCGTACAGACTGCAAGTACATAACCCGTGTAAGATGGCATCTTGAAACAAAATAATAAGATTCCTAAAAGACACTTTCGTGTGTTCTGAGTTCAGTGAGCTATAGCTAAGATGTGTTGTTATCTTGGGACACTAAAGTATACTGAAGTGGGGGATCCCCCACAGTAAAACACATGAAAATCAGATCCTAGAAAGGATGATAAAAACATTTACTCAGTATGAAATAAATCAGTATGTATAACCCATTAAAAGTGATTATATCATAAATACTACTTCATGAACAAGCCTAGCTGAATGTTTCTAACATAAATGTACCGTCCAAAACTATCCATCTTATAAGGGAGTGTTTGTGGTGCAGCTCCCTTAGCACTGATGAAGTCGGCAACAATGTCAGAATTAACTTCTATCAAACTACTCCGTTGCCTACCAATTTAATAGAATAGCGTGTAGGCAAATTACAGAACCAGAAAGGTGGAGATATTTTATGTAGTAAAAATTGTATATTTCTTAAGCTATATTGTAAAATGTTTTTAAGCTGTAACTTTAAGAAAAATGGACAGAAAAGAATAAATGACAGCATAATGTTGCAGGGTTTTAATACTGGTGTGATTATAAATACATATATATTTACAATATATAGTTTGTGGTCATAAATTGCAAATTCTGATAATATTATAAAAAGCAAGAACTTCGTCCTTCTGTTAATGACATAAGATAAAACCACCTAGTAGCACAGACTGTTTTGTGCTGTCTGCTATGCAGATTGCAGTGTGCTTAGTGTTATCAGAATCAATGATATGGTAGAATTTACCTGTACAATAAGACTACAAAATGTTATAAACACCAGGACACATTCTTGGACTGGAACATACATACACTTACATAAGCAAGACTTCTTAATTAAGACTTGTAAACAAAGTGCCCTTCGCATAACATTGTACAAGATAAGAAATGCTATGTTTTTATTCGAATGTATTAAATACACAGTTGTTCTGTTACTTTATGTACTTTAATTTCAAAGTGAGATTCCATGTTCGTCATTTCCTGCACCTTGAACATTGAGTATCTTCCCTTCCCTACAAATATTTGATAATCATCATCGTCACGGGTTCTACAGCCTATTACAGGCCTTGACTGCCCCAACAATGCGTTTCCATTGGTCCCCATGTATGGCTTTCCTTTTTCCATCCCTGGACTCCGAGAGCTAAAGATGAATATGCCATAATTTCCCACCCCTCAAGCAGTAATGATTTATTTATTTATTCCATTCATTACACAAATAACCTCCACCCACAACCAGAACCTGAAACGATCTGTAATGCATTTATTATGTTTACAGAATGCAAACATCACTAGGAATCCAAAATGAAGAAGTTGTCTAATAATTTGTGATCCATGTCAAACCAGAAACTTTTATGGTGAGATTTCAGGTTTTAATGGTGGGTTATTACACACAATAGTGTGGTAGAATTTACTGATGTTTCATATTTGCTTGCTGCCTCCATTACCAGGTGACTGCTCAGAAACAATGGTAAATTTGTGCCAGACTCCACATACAACAACCCAGAAGAAGCTATCTTCAGAAACTTTCAGATTAAAACCCACATTTTGTATTGGTTCAGGCTGGAAATCTTCAACTATCTAATCCCTTGACACTGCTAATATGGACATTTTGATCAGAGGGATTCATCTCTCAGTTGCAGTGGAGTATAGCACTTTGGGTTTTAGCCCCATGTAGTCTGGCATATGTTTACCAACATTTCAAAGGTCCTTGCTGCCTCTGTCATCGGGGTGATGAGTTGATATGACTTCCTCATCACCCTGATGATGGAGGCAGCAAGGACCTCTGAAACTTAGCAAAACATTTCCAGACTACAGTGAGCACAACCCAGAGGACAGAAGACAGCTGACAGCCATCTTCATACTCATCACCATAAGAACCTCAAGTACTACATTTTGACATGTTTCAGAAGGCATTTCATCATCAAATTTGTTGATAAAATTATGAAGGATTGCATGAACATTAGTTGCATTTCCATTGGACTTGGTAACCACTATAATTCTGCTTGCTTCCTGATACCTAATAAATCTGAACATTCATTGAACCATGGTTTAAGCTACTTTATCTTGTAATGTCCTAGACTATCTTTGAAACTGTTATATTCTCTCAAATATTTCCCATCTTACATGTCTACATTATCATCCAAATTTTCATAAACAGCAATGAGTTAAAATGTTGAACTGATACTGTTCTTTCAGAGCCCTTGCACAATATCCTGAAGGAGGTTGTGGGTTACTTCTGTGCTCCAACTTTTGCGTTAATGGAAGTGAGGTCAGCTAAAAGTTTTGGCCATATTTTTTTAAATGTGAGAATAAAATCATTTGATAGCAGGGTGTGTGGTTACCTGGGCAATTCTAGATGTGAGAGTAAAAAAAAAACCTGTTGGAAATAGTACTTCGCTGTCCAGTTGTAGTGTGGGGCAAAATGTTCCACCGAGGCGGAGAATTTACTTTCATATTTACGTCTATCCCATCTTTTGTGATATTTTATAAACGTCATTTGGTTCACATCCAGATCCTCTTGATGCCAACTCTAATTTTAACGGACTGTACCTTCATCATTGATCGTTACAACGAAACTGTCATTTTCTGTAATTATATACTTGTCCTGAGGGCTTATGTCAGTGTCGTGACCAAGTTCGCGTACATTGAATCGGGGTTAGCGTCGACGTGCTGGTCATCACAAAGTTCAGTATTTACATTAAACGTTAAAAATTACAGCTCCTCTTCAGCAGCAATATGCTGAATATTTGTGCCATAATCATCCAGCTTGTATATTTATAACCAATTTATTTAAACATGTACATAATCAGCTGTTCCCTCTGGTAAAATATGACGTAACTGGTGGGACACGCACGTTTTCTAAACCTATATAAGTATCGCGAAGAGAAATGTTTGGCTCATCTGTGCTTAGTATCTCTGTGTGCTGTTTGTATGTTGTGCAAGTTTGACTTCTTACTGATTCTGATACTGGAAGAGAATAAAGCTGTACGAAAAGGGAAGATTGAGGAAAAATTCCGGTAATAGTTTCTCATCAAATATTTATTACTGTCGCATGGTTGTGACGTCACCCTATACATAGCATACCTGGGCCAGTATTACGTCATTCTTCCTTCTTTTGGTTGAATTAGAGAAGGGCGGCAGAAATTTTAAGGTTTATTTATTCGAATTCATCACACTGATTTTCCATTTTATGTGTCACATCTTTGTCTTGTAAGTTACCTGTTCACAGCATGTTACACACGTAAATGATACATCGTATTTTTTCTCGAGGACGTTACGTAACTGTTGCATCCTTGACCAAATAGTAAGTCCAGCTGTAGATATTTTAAAAGAGTAGAATTTATTGACATTCCACAGAACCTTCAAATGCTTAAGCGAAGGATGTAGAACATAATAGCACACATACAATACTTTTTCTAATACAAATTTATGTCGTTATTCAGACATATAGGGGAGGGGAGGAGGAGATAATTGAATAGCTTGATTCAGTGTAGTAAACTCCTTTTTAATATTTACTAAGGTTAGTGTTTGGCAGTTGAAGGTTATATCTGTATCTTGTACATATATTGTGGATATATGAGTTTGTTTGAAATTTTTCTGTGCTGTCTACTACAAATGATGATAATGAAAGCAAGAATTCGCTGGCTAGTAGAAGAATATTAAATTTCTTAAACAGTTCCCTACATGGCTCTCTCTTTTTAGTGCCTACCATTATTATAACTATTTTATTTTTAATTTTAAATACTTTTTTGGTGTCTGTTTAGTTTCCCAGAAAATAATTCTGTGTGGCATTGAATGGAAGTAAGCAAAGTGAACTAATTTTAAAGTTTTTTTTATTTTGCGGCAAGAGAACTCTAACTGCATTTTATTTGACAATTCTAAATGAAGTTATGTACCGTACATTATATTGTTGTGCCCGAAGGGAATTCGAATACAAGAAAAGAAATCAGGCTATTGCTTAATGTATGAACCAATTCATAAATTATTTTGCAATATAAAAATTTCTGCTTTCAATTCATTATGGGAATAAAAGACAGTGGATTGCGTGGTGAACAATCAAATCTTTATGTGATTACTTTAAGTACTAAAATATGTATCATGAATCAATTCTGAAGAAAATATAGGAATTTGTTTAGAGGGTCAGGAATATGATTTAGAATCTGTTTACTTTAATTTGTTTGGAAGTAGGCATGCAGGTAGAAGGTGAAATTGCCAAACCATCATGCCATGAAAACATATAGGAGACATGAAGCGCCGTGCATTCCAATCCCTACAGTTGATGGATATGAGTGGTTAGCTGGGGTACCCATTTCATATGAAGCTTAATTGGTCCCACAGCAAATGTGGATGTGGCAGCAGACAGAATCCCAGCTCATTGACACAGACAATATTTAAAAATGGAAACTTGAAATTGTATAGTTTTCATTGTACTAATTATGTTTGGGATGCTTCTAGCTTGTGACTGGCTGTCAAGACTAAAGTTGTATGGTTTTGCTTAGTTTATTCAGATATTTATTATAATGATATTCATAGAATTTGGATTTGAATTTTACAGTGAAATGTGAAAAATGGTTGTTCCTTTGTGCCCCATTTTGGATTTGTTTAATACAAAACTGTTCTTCTGGAAATGCTATTTAGGAACCTTACTTGTTGGTATAATGGTACCACAAAAGTTGCTAATTCTTATGATTATTCTCTTTAGATTTTTCAAAGAAATAATTAAAAATGCATAAAGAGGTAAATAATATGTGATTTGTAATAGAATTGCAGTTTAGCTTGGTTTAGCTCTTTTGATGGTTGTTTTTATTTCAGCTCTTAGTTTGAAGACTTGAGCAAGATGGTTACAGAATCAGCAGCACTTCAAACTTTTTCAGATGAAACTCAGTCTTCACGGTTAGCGAGAAAGGCAAAGGAAGCCCCATTTATGCCAATTGGTATGTATATGTGAATGACTTCAAACTGTACTTTGTAATAAATAGGTTGTTGCATATTGTAAATGTTAGAACAGTGGATTTGTTTAAGGCTTTCTGATGAAGGTGTGACACAACATATATACTCTTTTGGACTTTATCCGTCATTCAAATTTTTTTTTAAACTACAGTATTTTGGAAGTTGGTTCTACTTCCTCCTTCAGGTTGAAGGATAAAACCCTACTGAGTTTGGCCCCTGGTCAAGTTAGTCTTTGACCAAGGTCTAAGGTTGAGACTCTTGATCAGGAGACCCAACAGAGTAGGGTTTTGTGTTCCCACCTGAAGATAAAAGTAGAACCAACTTTCAAAATGTAGTTTAATTAAAGAACACTTTGATGATGGATAAAATCCAACAGTAATAAAACACAGTAGATTTATTAATTGTTGTTTCTCTACATAATGTAAAAATTTAAAAATAACCAGTCTAAAAAATGATTCTGCCTTGTTAAATATTTCCACCATCACAATCATCAGGAGAACATTACCTAGCCAGCATTTATGATTTCTTTGCTCATAACCTTGCTATGTTGCAAGTTCAGGCTCCTGTCTTGGCTCTGGCATTTAATCAAACATTTGCAGCCAGTAAGTACAGCATACCGAACCAATGTAGCAACAGCATCATTCCTGTTCTCAGTCCAGAAAAGTTTCTGATGCAGGGATTTCATATCCATTGTTAATGTTATCTTGTACGCATTGAGCACTGATAATATTTAACCATGATACTGGTATAAGAATAATGACCCATTTAAAGCTGAAATGTTTTGGGAAGATGGAAAACATGAGAGTGAAATCATCCCCACACAACATGGTGTTATAATTGGGGACTTAGCATTAGTGTATTATGTAGAGGAATTGGGAAGGGAACTGTCAGTATTATAAATGCAGTAAGCTATAATCTGTCAAGGTAAATGGTGCAGAAAGGAAGGGCATTGAAGAAGGGTGTGCGTTTATGTCAAGGGGTAGATAAAATTCCCAAGTATTACCAATTCCCCCCTGAAAATGGCTACTGCAATGTTTGCCAAAACATTGGTTAATTTACAAGATTTTATGTGGCTCAAACCCTAAAGTCAAAATTACAGTTTGAACTCCATTTATAAAACCTAAGGACAAGGGTTGGATAATGTAATCAGTATGTCATTCTGGTTGTTTCTTTAGGTTTCCAGAACATAAACTGCAAATTTGCTTGAGCAATAATGTGGCTGACTTTTATTTTGGAGGTACCAACTTTGAATGTTGGTCATTGTATTAACTCATAAATTTGGATTTTTTATTATTTTAAGACTTTTGTTGATTGTTGCTTTTATTCTACTAACATTACTCATGCAGTTACTTCATATTTTGTAACACAGATCCAAATGGAACTCATGTTTAGGCTTGATCAGCTAATGGTCTGTTATGTTGTGATAAATACTGACTCTTGCCAGTGTTGTTCTTCTGGCTCGTAATCCTGTGTAGACTTGTAGGCAGATATCAGTGATTTAGAGAAACATTCTTCATGGCTGAGTCCACATGGCATCACAGTGCATAACAACATTGTCATGTTCACTGCAATTAGAACATCATATCTCTCCTAGTGATCTTGTTTTATTATTTGTGATGATTTATTTTGTATCACATTGTACTTGATGGTCCTCGTTAACAAATGTGTTAACGAGGTTACCTGAAGACAGGAATAAAGCACTTCCAAAATTGTATTAACTCAAAACCTCAATTTTAGACCCCAATTTTATTGACGGCATCCAAATCCACCCCCACCCCAACAAACACGCACACCAGTCTCTAACTGTGCAAGCCACACTGCTCTCAATTAGCTCACAGTTACCTGTTTCTGATATAATGGTTGTAACTTTGTTCATGTAAACTGATTTCTACACCAAAGCTGTTTTTATTTGTTAATTAATAGAGCTTTTTGTGTGTTCACAATGACCTCGAGGAAAAATGGTGAGAAAAGAAGTATGCTGGATTTTTATGCAAGTTATATACTTTCCTCCCAAAAAACTGACAAAGGACATGCATAGCTGTTTTTGTTCTCCCACAGGACTTGCAGGCCTTACACTGGCATGTTTGTATGGTGCATATAAGTTTAAACATCGAGGCACCATGTCGACGTCCGTGTTTCTCATGCAGCTCCGAGTTGCAGCACAGGGAACTGTTGTGGCCTGTCTATCAGCTGGTATTGGCTATAGTCTCTTTAGAGATTATGTCTTAAAGTCAGATGAAGTCAAGAAGGATTAACAATGTATCATCTGATAGGATATAGATTAACCAAAGTATCACTTAAATAGTATGAATGCTACGTTCTTGATTGAGAATTGAGTGAATGGTTGGTAAGCCTGAAGCTGAGTAATGTCTATTGTGGTCAACTATTATTTCCTCCTTCAGACTGCTGCATGATTAAATTTCTTCACAAATAAGTTTTCATTTATGTTGTATAGATATTGAAGGTAAAGTAGGAATGTCACGTGTCAGGAGCAATAATATTTTGATCTTCATATAATCTATGTTCAGCTTGTGGTACATATAAATACTCTTGTAATGAAAGAAAGAGAAGACAGTACTCCAAAAGTAAGGTTCATACATTCTTTCTACAAAGTTATGTGGACTTCAGCATTTTTCTGGATTTTGTGCACTGTATGTCATGGGTATATTTCACATATGATGATCATTGGCTTAAAAATGACACATTGTCTGAAGAAACAACCTAGGAGCTGGTATTATGCATCCAAAATATCCACATAATATGGACGTAAGAGTGGAAAGATTTAAATACTACAATTTTTTACCTAAAATATTTTTTTAAATCATTACTTTCTCTTGGTGAATTCTCAAGTTCTCAGTGTTGGAAGTCATCCATTTGTCCATAACAGACATGTGGTTGAAAACTCACAGCCATAGGTGAGCAACATTTTTACATTAACATGTCTAAGATGTTAGCAACATACAATTGTATGTATCTTAAACATTTTTAGGTGAACATTTGATATATTGGAATACAGTTTACAATTTTATGAAACATTCAGTTTCTTTTAAGTATAAATTGCTGTCTTCTGCGTCATAGTGCCATTTAGTCTTCTAGAAGTTTACAAACATTTCAGAGGTCCTTGTTGCCTCCATTGCCCTGATGGTGGAGGCAGCAAGGACCTCTGAAATGTTGGTAAACTTCTACAAGACAGCACAGTGCTACAGCCCAGAAGACAAGTCATGTTCGGACTCACCGCCCTGAAAACCTCAAATCCTACTTTTGAAATTAAGAATGTGTATTGTATCACACTTTTTACAGCACAATGCAGACTGTATGTCATGCTTTAAAATTCTAGGACTCTCCATTTTTCCCCACATTGTTTGAGTTTTGTAAGGACCTGTGTATAAATAGTGTTTGTTTTGCATAAACATCTTTAACTGAGTGATCTTTATAATGGAGATGCAGTGTGGCTTCTTCGATGTAGGAATCAAAATTATGCGTATTATTTAGATGAGTTTGACCCTTTAAAGAGTTCAGTTGTGAATATAAGTTTATTGCAGAATATAAAATTGATGAACCATAGGAAGTTTATGAATATTTCTTTTCATACAAAAAGGAATAATATTTTTTGAAACTTGTACTTGGTTGAAAATTGGCTTGAGAACCATTTTGTCTGAAATGAAGTCGTGCTTGTCTTCCAGCACAGCCCTAATTTATTTTCTGTAAAGATGATAAGACCATTTCTGTAATTTTGTTGACTATTGCATGTTACAATACTCGAGTTACAATATTGAAGTTTGTACTCAAATCACAAATTAGAGATATTTAAGGGTATTTAATTTAATTTATGTATGTAATTCCACCATAAATAAAAGACCCCTCTTTTATGTCAATTGTAGTCTATTTTAATTAAATTGAGGATGAATGTAGAAACTTTGTTTTGTAGATGAAATTTCATTCTCATTTTTCATACATTGCAATGTATTTTAACAGCGAATTATTTTAATTTCTTAACAAAAGATATTACCAAAGGTGTGAGCATGTGTGTGTGTAACCTAAGAGATTAATGCAAAATCACTTGCTCTGTACTCAGTATTAAAGCCAGCCAGTTCAGATTTAGAACTGATTTGGCTGTTCTATAACTACAGTATACTTTGGAGCAGTGTTTCAAATAACTTCTTCACAAGTGTTTTTATAATGAAGTAAAATCTATCTAATCTTAACCTATTGGTGATATATCGATAAGGCACAAACCTGTCTTTCCAAACACCTGAATTTTCATACTGCCTGGACCCAGTATTGAACACCAAACCTTTGTTATAGTTTGGAGTTCACACTGAATTGGGCCATTCCTCCATGATCCTACTGATAGGAGTAGAATGTGCCTCATTGGCACTTTCATTTTAGGATTGGATTCCTTTACATCATAGGCCAAAATGCAACAAGATGGATAGATCTTAATTGGATGCATTTATGGAATTTATTTAGACCACATTATCAAAAATTCAGGTATCACTTCACACAGGATTATAATGTTAATAGATGCAACTGTTGATGTTCACTGAGAAATGAATGTGAAATTTTGTTGAACAGTTTTATGCTACTGCTGATATAAAAACCATAAACTCAGCATTATTTTTATAAAGCAGTATAAATTATTTTGTTACTCTCTCAACAATATGTTCAGTTATTGCAAACACGCATGTTGGTACTGCAGAATAGATGTAAAATACATGACAGGACATATTTTGAAATGCAGGTCATTTCAGATCAGTCTTCATAAATGAAGATTGTCAACTGCTGTTATGTATACTTCATGTGTACAGAGTGAACATTCTGTAATGGCTTAACCCTATAATTTGTAAGATATCTTGACATTAGGCATACCCTTGGCAAAAAGTTTTTCTTTATTAGTTTTTGTGAATATAATCAAATTTTATCAGTAATAACAATTTAGTGTGTCCTTCATACCTGCATGGTTTCAGCAGATATTTATGGTCTTCAGTTGTTTTATTTATTTAATAACTGGAAAATGAAATACTATACAATCTCTGATTTAACCATATAGTCAAAGATAGTACCTGAATAGGTGCACATATTTCGTCATGCAGACTGAAGGAAAGTAGATGTTTGTATTTATTTCAAAAAGATAAAGTAAGTTGTATATTATTGCTTAGATTGTGGATGGGAAGTAAGTAGGCATTAAATAATATATTTGCATTGGAAATATAGAGGTTATAACCATTTCTCAATGCCTACTTACTTCCTACCCACCCTGTAGTATCATTATCATGATATGTATGTATATGTATGAGCATGGTGTTCAAAACTAGTTATATCAAATTGACAATGTTACAAACAATAAAATAGAGTTTAACACATGACAACTAGTGTTTTCAAATAAATGTGCCATATTTCCTGGACATTTAATGCTGTTCTTGAAGTGCAACATAACCAGAAATATTCTTTTATTTCTTTACTTGTTCGTATGGCAGCATGAGTCTTTGAAGATTCTTGTCTTTAGGTTCATATATACAGTAAACCCTCAGTAGACCATTATACATCAATTTGACAAATAAACAAAGGATAGCACCAACAGATTCTGAATTCTGAATCTGTCCCATATATATCATTTGTTAATCTGTCAATTTTTTAATCACCTGGTATTCTTAAATATTGAGAATGTATTTATACAGTAGCTCCATGCAAGAGCTGCTCAAAAGCATATCTACCAGGTTAATTTTCAATAAGGACATAAAAATCTGTGTTTGAATATTGTAATAACATTACATTCTTTTTAAATATATTTTTGGTTCATGTTATTCTCATAGAATGATAGGGCAACAGCTCACATCCATCATATAGCATTTGCCTCATATTTTTATAAATACAGGGCATTTTCCCGCAACAACCTGTGTGAGAAATAAGTATGTTAAACTTCTGTCTATATGTAACATCTTGGCTCCTGCTGTATGAATTTTCAGAGTTTTATATTGGAAACTTTTACATAAACCTATGTAGCCACTTCAGTTTTCATGAAAATTTGTGGTCCAGAAATTGTGGTTTTCCATACTACTTTCTCATTTTTTAATAACCTACTATCTTTACTTCTCTGATCCAGATGTTGGTGAAATTTCACAGCTAGCTCTCTAACAGCAATCTAAAATAGAAATTGGAACTGACAGTTTTTGAATAAATTTTATGCAATTATTTATGTAATTTTTCTTTTCTCATAATTTGCTTATTATTGCCATATGTAATATTTTTTCTTGTTTATTTTCCGTGTTGTATGTTCAATTGATGGAGCATCCGAAAAAATGAGTTGAATTATGCAGCTGTTTCGACAAGTGATCACGAGTTTTGTTAGAGTACGGCCCTGATTGTAACAACCTTAAAAAACTTCAGATTCCATAACAGAAGACGGGACGTTTCTAATTTGACTGAGCGATTATTAGTCGATGACTACTTCCGTTGCTGAGTTCTGCCTTTAAGCTGATCACTTCACAATGTGTCCAGTATTTTGTCTTCGCAATGCACGCAACGTTGCCCAACTCCACCCGTTTCGTCATGAAACATCCCATTGTAGTGATGCTACGCCATCTAGTTTGAAATTTTATGCGGCTGTACAACGCAGAAGAGATCTTTAGATTATCATTGATTACCTATAGTGCAGAAGTGCGCTGTTCTTCTTCATTACATGTTGAGTATTATCAACGGCCATTTACGTCATTTCTGAAAATATCGGTAGGTGACACAATCATCGTTAATGGTGGAGATAGGTGTAGGTTGTGTGTGACTGAATTTACGTGTCCTGGTGAAAGAAGTATGGGAAGTTCGCAGAGTACTAATACGAGAAGAATATCAATTCCGAATGACGACCCATCTAGCGTTATTAAAGTTTCAGATTCTGTTGTACAACGACTAAAAGGCGGAACAGAAGTTCCGAGGAGTCAGTCAGAATCTCGCCCAGTAAGCCAAACCCAGTCTGATGCCCAAAAGGTAACCTCTTCATATCCACATTCATATTATAGAAGGGGTGTCCCTAAAACTTCTCTTGAAATTCGACAGGATAAAGAAGCGGCACTACAAGAAAACGACCAGTACTGGGAGAGAAGGTTGAAGACGTTGGAGGACAACCATATGTTGATCAGTAGGAAAATGGAAGAAGAATACAGGAAAGCTGTAGATGAGGTTGAGGAATTGTTCTCGCGTTTGCCAGCTAAGCGTGAGCAACCACCTTGTACGATTGCTGGACAGTATGTAAAAGAATGTTATCAGAAAAATCCTAGGGAAGTGTTAAAATGTTCCAAGGAAGTAGAAGCTTTTGCAGCTTGTGTAGATATGAAACGAGTAAACCTTCTCGATAGCAGACAGTAGTACATCATCACTAGCAGATTTGCAGTTGCAGCATATTTTGAAACACCTTTGCTGTATAACAACATTATTTCTTTGGGTTTGTAGTCATATTGTGTTAAATTACTTATATTTTATTTCAAGATTTATTTATTGTTTCATTATAAATTAAAATGAGTTGTGTAATTTGATTGAATGTTTTGATTTCTTATCAGATATTATGTATTCTTTTAAGAGACATCCTGCATTTTGATTTAGTTCTCATATTTATTTCTTATAAATAATAGTTACTGAATTTATTTCAAATTGTCATAAAGCTTCAGAACTGTTCTTTGCTGTAGTAAGGTGTTTTAATAGGTTACATACACTCAATTAAAATTTGAAGTGAATAAATTGCAGTGTAATTTGTGAAAGGACAGTATTAAAGTGGCTTATGCAAATTATTATATGTTAGCTTGATGTTTACTTTAAGTCTAGTTTATGTGCTGAACTCTGTTCTTGGAATGCTTCCAGAGTTAATTATTTACCATAGGACATACAATATTTTTCTTTTATGCAGAAGCCAGCTCAAAAATTTAGAAGGTATATAATTTTTTGATACCAGGGTTTTATATTTTAATAACTAAGGAAAGTAATATATTATGCCACCAATGAATGGAATAAATTACCTTTTAATGTCCCTATAAGCAATAAGAAGAAACTCTTGCACATTTGCCACATAAAATAACACTGGGATGTGAAACAACAACTGAGTTGCCTGTACTTGCTTTTACTATTTCTAATTTAGCTTCTTCATCTCGTGCACATCTTGTAGTTTTGAAACCAAAGTACCAACTGTCTACAGCCTTTGAAAATTCTATCACTGATGGTCCATTAAATGTTACAACAAAATATACTATCTTAGAATTTTCATCACAACTTGTTATATCCATGTTGTAATTAAATGTAAGCAAAAAGTTCCTTTGACCAATCTTCCTTAAATTTCTTCCTGCCTGCTGTTTGAAGCTGCCGTGTTGAAGATACTTCTGTCAACATTGCAGTTTTATTTTACATTTGTTTTCTGATGTCACAAAAAAATAATATTGTTATTCTAAGACCAGCCATTTGAATTGAATTGAATTATTAATATTTTTGTGTTGAGTACATTTTACTGACAATTTCTCATTTCATGTTCTGTACAGTTTGAAAGTATGCCATATCATTTCATGAATGAACGGTTAATCAAATTGGAGCTCCTTTTCTTTAAGGTTTGTGTTAGTTGGAAGTGAATGGTTATTTACAGACTCTCACCCCAGGGAATGAGCTCCAATAATTATTTAGTGTTATAACTTGTACCTTATTTGTGAATTTTTTGTCTAACTCTGGAAGTAGGCCTTATTTATAAATATTGTCTAGTGTTCCCAATTTCCTGTCTCGACTCCAATCATAATCTCGCTATTTTTCATGCAGCAAAAAAGAAGAGGATGATACTCCTATATGTTACGGGAATATAGAATGTATATGGTGAGACATGTTAAACAGAGAACATGAAGTTCTTGAGGAGATGATTCTATAGCACACACATTACATTATCCAAACACAAGACCGTGGTGTATGACAAGGTAGGAGGTACCTACTAGAGTCTGTTATTCTTTGGTGACAGCAATACACTGCTCCAACAATTTAGTGACGTACATCACTGTGACCACTTGATGAGGCTCTGAGTGTTTTGGGTTATCATTGTGTAGTCTTGTTGGTCGTTCCTAACTTCATCTGAAAAGATAACTAGGGCTTTGGAGTCGGAAGCAATTTTAGGTGGAGTTGGAGTCGGTAAAAATGTACCGACTCTGACGTCGATATAAAATCTTAAGAACATTTTTGCTAACATGAGCAGCCAAGCCTCACACTTAAGGAGATTCAATGGTGCGTTGAGCCTCATGGTGTGGGAATAATGCTTTGTAACTTTGGCTCTGGTACCTTAAGAATACAAACTGTCTACAAATCAACCGATTTCCGCAATAACCATTGTTCTTATATACTTAAATATAAGGTTATAAGTCCAAAAAGTAGCCTGATGATTCACGTGGTGTTGATGAAATCTCTTATGGTACCATTTACTATTTTAGTAGCTTTACCAATATTAATACATATTGAGCGTATATGAAGGAGTCGGAGGTTTTAGTACCGACAACACAGCCCTGATGATAATCACTGACAAGAGTACATAACAATACAGTCTAGAAGACCACAGTCCACATTGTCGCACTTTGAAAGCCTTAAATCTTAGAAGTGACAGTGTTTATTTATGACAGGGATGTAAATTGTTAAGCCCTTTCTTGTTAATAATGAAACAGTTTTGTGGCAAAAAAACACTGTGTATTCGCGAGATTTCAGGTTCTCATGGTAATGATTATGAAGATGACTGTCTTCTGTAATGTTGTGCCTATTAGTCTGGTAGAAATTTATGAACATTTTAGAGGTGCAACATCACAGAAGACTCATCATGCTGATGGTGTTGGCAGCAAGTACCTCGGAAAAATTGGTAAACTTCTGCCAGACTACGTGGCACAACATCCCAGGAGACAGTCATCTTCACACACTGTATGTTATACGGAAGGAGGAATATTACTAACTACGCCAAATGCTGTCGTAACAGTTATTCATGTTTAAAGAAATTTACAGGAAGAAAGCTAAGTTAGTGTTGCAGTATTAAAGGGGAATTTTACAAATTCAAAACCCCTCTGAAATGTTTGGGACAACATGAATTGTATTATGTTGTCCCAAACATATTCTATTCTAAAGTGATATTTGGTGATGAAGAGATCAGTATGATTGATCTGCAAATCCATATAAAAAACTGTTGTGTATGTTATCATAATCTTCGAAATAGTACTACAACTCTCTTCTTCTTCTACGGACACTATAGTCCATGGTAAACCTTGGTCTCTTTCATGATTGCCCTCCATTGGTCCCAATCCTGTGACTTTTAGTCTCCAATTTCCAACACCCATTGCCTTCAGATCTTGAACTGAATCCAGACACCTGATAAACAGGACTGCCCACTCATCAAATACCCTCTGGTTTATGTACTTTTCGCGACTGTAATCTTGAGACTTGTGGGGTGAAGGAGGAAAGATATCATCTGCTATGCAGTATAGTAGTATGCTTCAGACTTCCTGCATTCCTTCCTTGCAAGTCTCAAGATTACAGTTGCAAACAGTAGAGTTAACTTCCTGCAAGGGTTCTGCCCCTGCACTCTAAAAAGTTGTCCCAGTCACCTCAACCTTTCTACTTTAATCACTTTCATTATATCTGATTCACTGTGTAATTTATGAAGTTTGTGGTTAAACCTTGATCTTCATTTACCATTTTTCCTTAATTGGGCCATAAATTTTTCTTAATATCCTTCTTTCAAAGATTTGGAGCAATTTTTCATTTTTCCTTGTGAGGTAAGTACAGGCCTTACAGATGTTTTATATAGGGTACATTTTGTCTGTCTCCCTAAATATTGTTAGCTTCATTGTTTCTTTAGGCCGTAACTAGCTCTATTTGCCATTACAGTTCTCTCTTTTATTTCATTAGTAATGATTTTATCTTCTGTTACAGCAGATCCAAGATATTTGAATTCTCTCACCGTTTCAAATTCCTGGTCATCCACTTTAAGCATTCTTGAATTTGTTGGTACCTTTTTGATATTTCCGTCTATCTAGTTTCTTGCATGTTGATTGTAAGTCCCATTTCCTTCGCTGCTATACTGAGGTTTATAATTGCTTCTTTTGGCACACCTTTGATTATCCTCACTAAAACAATATTGTCTGCATATTCAAGTGTCTGAATTGTTTTATTATATATAGTTTCTTCAGTTTCTATCCCTGAATCTCTGACCACCTTCTCTAACCCTAAGTTAAATAGAATACATGACAAGGCATCTCCCAGCTTTAAACCCAGTGATACTCCAAATGGTTCTGATAAATTATTTTGCATCTTAACTCTACATTTTACATTTTTCAAAGTTGCTCTTACCAGTCCAATTAACTTCTGGGGTATTTTAAACTCCTTCATAGCCTCAAGTAATTTCTCCCTATTTATGGTGTCATAAGTGGCTTTGAAATCTATGAAAATGTTGAATGTGCTGATTCCACATTCCAGTGGGTTTTTTTTTCAATAATCTGCCTGACTGTATCTGAAAATATCTATAGTCTTAAAATAAATAATCCATGTTCTTAGATGTTTACTAACAATGAAGCCCATTCCAAAACGTAATTTATCATGACAACTGTAATACGTCATACAATTCTTTTCCAGTATGCTTTTCCCTAGCCATCTGACTTCTTGTATAGTTAACAGATCAATCTTATATTCTTGAGTAGCTTCAGTTAAACTCCTAAGTGCACCACTTCTATATGAAGACAACACATTCCAGGTTCCCACTCGTAAATCCTTAATTTTGCTAGGTTGTCTTCAGTGTTTCCAACTGGCTGCAATCATTAAAATCTTTTAATTTTTTATGGAGGACAAGGGTGTTCCCTTTTGTCTGAGTCACCACCTTTGACCTCGCCAGCATGGGAGGCGCTACCAGTAGCTACACTGCCACTGGCATAGTTCTCAGGATCATATGACCACACAAGCCCCATCACTATGCCAAAGTAGGGATACCTGTGGGGGGGCTGCCACCCTCCCACAACTTCATAATTTAAATCACAGACCTGCTACTGGTCTTGAACATTGCTATTACAAAATGCATATATATATATATATATATATATATATATATGTAAAAAGATGTCCTAATGGTGAAAGTATAGGGAATATTGGTTGTGTGCAACCGTCTGTCTGTATAGTAAGTAAATGTATTTATCTTGGTGATTGGTAATCATTTGCTGTTAAGGGGTTTTGGACTGGGATAATGTTAATGAATGTATGTGTTGTAACTTTCCATTGTAATACTTTTATGGGATTTTAAGCCTTAAGTCTTCTATTTGTATGTTTGTTGGTTGCTGATCATTTGCTTTTAAGGGGTTTTCGGCCTTACTGGATAATATTTATAACTGTATGTGTATTTACTATAGGTTTTACTGTCTTTTTCACAGGCAGTTTATTAATATAACATATTTTTCATCACCAACAAAGAAAGTGACATTGAGAATGGTAGAAGTGTGTTGTCTACTCCGTCCTGCAGTGGCTTGCAATGCCCCGTGGTCAGCTTACTGAAGATTTAATTTTTTTATATTTTGGCCATTGTAACTTTCCACCGAATTTCCACTGTTTATATAGATATTTGTTTTATTTCATTGAAATTAACAAATTTCTCTTATATCCTTCATTTTGAGATGTTATGTAATATTTGATGGTATGAAGTTACACTGTTCAGAAAGAGAGAGATAGCAAGGCAGTTTTACTCACCCACCTGCCACAACTACTCATTCAAAACAATTGTGACCAAGTGTTGGTATGTCAAAATGACCGTCTCTGCTGTAGAACTCAAGCTAAAGTTGATTTTACATTGTTACTATTGAATACTCAAGGTCACCCATTACAACTACCTTGCCAGCTCCCAAACTGGACAGTAGTAAAGATGAAGTTAGTACTGATACAGATTTTGAAATATTAGTAATGAGCTTGTCCCAGCTTTAACTTTACATTGCATTTCCATTAATCATGTATACATTTTTAATTTGTGGTGGTCTTTGCTAATGCCATTGAATTATATCAGACTTTTTGTAACAATCTTAGCTGTCATCTCTGTTAACCCTTACAGCTTAAATTCATTTTGTATTGTGCCTCTAAAAAAGAAAATATTTTATTAATACTAACATGTGAAGCAAACAGGAAAGTCATCATGTTTGAGCTCTTGATTGTCATACGGTATTTAAATACAACTACAGGGGGCACTTAGGAATTATGATGATAATAAGGACATGTGAAGCATAACATTTATAAGTGTTTTGGAAAGGATGCACCAGCACTTCTTGGCAAGAGTTCTGTGTTTATAATGTGGAAAGTATTTTACTTTGCCCATATGTTAAGATTAGCACAGTGAGTGGGAATATTTTCAGGGATGTTGTTGTTTCTTGGCTCTACAACCCGGTTGTGGGTTTTCGCCGCCTCCCTTTCGGAGGTTTCTTGGTCTTGAAGCGTGCATTTATGAGTAGTGAGTGACCAGCCCACTGATTACACAATTTCTACTCAATCCTGATTTGACTGCCAGAGCCATGTAGCAGATTTTCAGGAATGTAGGGAGGAAAGTAATCAAGTATTAAACATATGCTGGCCCTTGTGTTTCCATTTTAGTGGTCTTTGAAGTTTGGAGATATTTTATTCAGGGATTATATAGACTGGAAATTTTATAACCAACAGCTTTCTTACCTCTAAATTGACTGTTGATAAAAATATTAATATAAGTTACATTGTTTACAGACACAAGCCAAAAAATAAAAATATAAATACAAATGACTTGGTATTAAAAGAAGAAAGCTGTGCAATAAATACAATACTAACAGTTTATCATTATTTAAAACTTATTAAAATTATATGTCATGTTACTTGTTGCAGTCTTCATAGGAAGGCTGTTATGTCACAGAAACACAAGAGAATCAGTGCATTGTAATGACTGACCTACTTATATTTGTGATCTAAAACCAATAATATGAGCAGGGCAGGCTGAATGGGGCAGCCACTCAGGGCCCTGCATGGTCATCACAAAATATGCAATTCTTTTTGTACACTCTTCTAGCTTTGAGGATATCAGAATTGTTTAATAATCTTTTAAAACCCAGTGGTAACTATATGTACCTCCTACTTTAATATTAAGTAACTTTACATTTTACCACCAGAGTGTAAGTATGGGTTATGTATGTATGATTCTCAGGGTAAATAAATTGGTCTTTGTTAATGAAGACATTTTGTTCTCTTTGTGGCTTAGGCTGAATTTGTAAATATTTAGACCAACTTAAGCTTCAAAGGGGTAATAATTTCAATTCCAGTTCCTGATCTAGTCTATGCTGAATTGAAGTTTATGTTAATTCAGCTATTTTTGCTTCCGTTCGTTAGTAATGTCTTTCAGTTGTCTCAAGGCTTTAACAGCTATGTTAATGGCTTTACATTGATTTGCCAGCAAAGTAACCAAATGATAGGGTCCAGCATCCCCTTAGGGACACCCAACATGTGGAGATACAGTGACTTTATAATTCTGATTAAAGTCTTGAGACAAAATTGTTTTTGCATATGCTAATTGAATGCTGCAAGGTGACATCTGTAGCTGTGACAAGACTACTCTGCAGGATGAATCATCAAGATTGTATAGCCTTGCTCTCATGCCATAAAGAGACACCATCTATAATTCTGACCCCTTAGCTCTGATATACATGCTATTTCTGTGCAAAGAATTGGGTTATGTGTTCCAAACTAATTTTGCATGCAAAGATTTAATTAGGAAACATGTCACAGATAAAAGATACAGAACAAGCCAGTAAGTATCTAGATGAAGAATAAGAATCATATTTAATTATATACTGCAAAAAAAATTGTAGTCTTTTAGATCATGTACATTTACTATGCCATCTGTGGAGGAAATTTTGAAATGAAGCAAGGTGAGTGGTCAGTAGCCTATCTTCATCCTGGAAGTCTCACTTCACATGCTCCTCCTTGCACATTTTGAGGTATCTAGGGAGTTAATTTTATGAACAGGTGATCTATGTTTATTGGGATTCATTGGATTTAGGAGACGTAGGATATATGTATGCTTTTTTTCTTTTAATTATGAAGGTGTTTATATATATTTGTAGCTATCAAAGTAGCACATTTTATAAATCTGAATGCTCATGTGGGAATATTAACTTTAATTTGGGATGAACACTCCCATTAAGTTGCTAGTAAATGGGAGAGCAGTTGATGCAAATTATTAAATTGGTTTAACAAGTATGTGTTTATGGACGTTACTAAAAGTTGCTTAGGAAACTGGAAAATTTTATAAAAGATAATATTTTTTACTAATATGTTTTCAAGTCAGGATATGACAAATTTGTTTGCATACTTGAACCATGACATACTTATATGTTAAATATTGTGCTCAAGTACTTTGTACTGTCAAAAATATTCAAAGTGAGGATACTTTGTTTCCACGGGCTGTACACCACTGATATATTTAAAATAATGAACAATGCTTTCTTCACATTGTCAGTGAAAAGATTCATCTTTCTAGCTCCTGAGAGATGGGGACTTTCCACTGAGCATAGCCATGGAAAACAACAGAAGAGTAACTAAGAACATGGGAAGGATACTGATACAGCATGAAGAAAAGAAAATTTTGTTACAGACTTCCAGGAAACAAGTCAAAGGCCAAGGTTCATGGCGTATCTAATCTTTGTTTATATTTATTCTTTGCTCTTTAAGATGTGTAATACGATGAACTGTACAAGAGTGGCCACTGTCACCAAGATGGGAAAGTTTTTGCTTTAAAAATGAAGAGTGCAAACATCAGTCTTTTACATTTTTTGTTCAAAAATTTCTGACTGAGGAACTGATATGACTCCATACGTTTTTCCTTTGCAGATCGAAGTTTATTCTTACTAATGGCGGCTAGACGAAAGCTTTCATCTTGCTATATTTCAAAGTAGTGTTTGAGGTTCTCATGGTGGTGGGTTGTAGTGCCGTGTAATCTGGTAGAAATTTGCCAACGTTTCAGAGGTCGTTACTGCCTCCATCATTAGGACGATGATTGGGGACAGCGAAGACCCCGTAAACTTCTACCATACTATATGGCTCTACAACCCAGAAGGTACCCATCTTCCAGCCATGCCTCTCCATTTTCTGAGCAATCACCTACAGAGAGTTTTCTCTGCTGAAATTATTAGTTCCTTTTCGTGTTTTCGATGTGGGCTACATGTGCTTACTGTAACTTCCTGCAGTACATAACACTATAGGAAATGAGTGTAACTCAGAAGTTCTCCCTGATATTCTTTGATCGATATTGAAACATCTCGACCAATAAGCTTATGTAGGTAGTTCAATTTGTTTACAGCGTGTGAATTTGAATTTTCTCCTCGTAGGTGGTAATTGTGGGTTAACAAATTACGAAAATCGCTATTTAAACGAAATCTGTACGAAATATATGACCACAAATTACATTTGTACTAACGTCTTGCCTGTCAGTAATGATGCGAGAGGGATGTTTGACATCGTGTACTTCGACCTTATGATGATGCTGCTGCATGTGCGCAGGGTTGCCAATTCTTGCTAACAGAGACTAGTTGGCTTGGCTGTCCAGGGATGGGCCAAGCGAGACTACTGTTCAGTACGTGTTAGTCGGTCATTTGTGTTGGCGAATGGTTGCGGTCACTGTTAAATATGGGATGGTTGTGTCAGACGCTTATTTTCATGGCAGTATGGTGCTTCGTGGTGCATAATGGCTTCACCACCCCAGTCACAGATAACATACTTATTACAACACCGCCCACCGCAAAACCGCCATCAAAACATGAAGACTCAAACTGTGGATATGAGGTTAGTTAGAATAAGTTTTTTTACAGGAGCGTGATCAGATTCTGGACATGAAAGTCTGGGAAATTATACATAACGCACAGTGGGTGCTGTTTTACATCGCATTGGCTTATGCTTGAGATAGTATAAATAAAGGATGAATATGAAGATGATTATGAACAGCGAAATGTCGGGATTGGTCACCCCCTATCACATGCTGTACAAGTGTTTGCATGCATAATTACAGATTGAGGGAATAACGTCAATTTTATATACAGTGGATTCCGGTTTATCGGGACTAGAACACTTTGGCCTAATTAAGCGGCTGCCCCAATTATGCGAAGTTACACAGACAAACTCCCATTTATTGAACAACAAAAATACTGTAAATGAATTCTGGAACAAATGGTACAGATCAGAGAAAAATATTTACGCTAAAAACAAGTTACATTTAATGTATGTATGTAGTTTCTAACAGTTAATGATGTTGGAGGAATTTATCGAGTGTACCCTGCCGTGTTCTCTTGATTGACTGCAACTGAACAAAATCAGCGCATTTATCTAGTGTAGAGATAGGACTACCTTCATTGCCTTCTTGCATGAAGTAGCGTCGTAATCCAGCAACAAATTTCTGGTTAGTTATTCGCTCAAGCTCAGGTGTGTCGTCCTCATCACTTTCCTGGTCTTCTGATGTCTTTTGGTGCAATTTGTTCAACAATTGCGTCCTCATAATCTTTTAATTGTAACAATGAAGACTATTGTCGATGCATGCAAACTCTTTGTGTTGTACTTCCTAAATGTCATTTTCACTGTCGGTCGTATCTGGTATCTCCAAGCCTGAAAGCTTAAAACCACAGTGAGCAAAGCAGTTTGGAGTGGTCTTGCTGCTTATTGCTCGTCAACTATTGGCGACAAACTATTGCTTGTAAATCTTTTACAAGCAATAGTTCCTGACTTCCTTGGCTGTTGAAGATGGTGTCAGTACATTTTCTTCAATTGCTTCAAGGATGTGGTTTACCAACTTTCCACGATATATGGTCTTCCATTTTTTTATAATTCCCATGTCCATTGGCTGCAACAAGGATGTGCTGTTGAGAGGCAGAAATTCCAGATGGATGTTTTTCAAACAGTCTAAATGAGGGTGTGTCGCACAGTTGTCAAGAAGCAGCAAAACTTTTCTTGACTTCCGTTGTAATTCCACGTCCCAACTCATTAGCCATTTATTAAAAATTTCAGAAGTCATCCACGCATTATTGTTAGCGTGGTAAACTTTCCATTCAAATCCACTTAAAACATCGTTCGTTACTGAGTGAGTCAGCCCACATAGTGATCACAATTGCTGCAAGCAAAATCTCTTACGTAGTCTGAATTAGTGATGAGCGATAAACAATGACCTGTGATTTTGTCACTGTGATCAGAAAATCACGATCACTGCAGTGGTTAAAGTGCTCACTAAACAGTGATCACAGTGATTCTTAATTTCTTAAGGTGGCGACTGACTTGTAACAATTACTCGTAATGTAACATTCGCGGCGAGCATGTTACATTACACCACAACTGGTGAGGCGCATCGAATGCTCGTTTTGAACGCTCGGCTTGACTGTGCTCGTGTGTGCTCGATTCATTTCGTTCAATATGTCGGACGTGGAGGTTGTGTTATCTTTGTTTCATTTAATGGCTCCGTTCGCTGTCTTCACTTGTGTAATGCTCGATTTGTAACACGTTACATTACAGGCAAATGTTACAAGTCAGTCGCCACCTTTATGCATCCTAGCGAGAACACGGTAATCTATTTTGACTGCTCAGAGCAGTTTAGAGTCAGATCACAGTGATTCTCAGTAATTTCTTATACATCCTAGCGCATCCTAGTGAGAAAACGGGACACTACAGTATTTTGACAGCTCAGTTCTACTGTCTGTTAATATTAAATAAACGATTTCTATACATTTTGTTTCATTTAAAACTTGATTCTGTTTTATAATGTATATTAAATAAATTATATTGTCCATATCATCATACATGGAGCATAATAATAATGCATTTGACTATACAAATTGCTATAGGCCTACTGGTACTGCTATCTTTAAATAATATTATTATACAGTGCTAATGTATTTACCTTGTGTTCAGTTTTCAAAATGGCTGATTGCTTGCAACATACAATATTGTATAGGAAATGTTATATTTTGAAAAGAATATTAGTTTAAAATACAATATTCTTGTAATAAAGTAATTTTATTTTACTTTTTAAATAACCATTATTTCAAATACAACTTACACATTCTGAATTTTCGACATGTTAATTTCTGTAATTTTAGTACTCATAACATCAGCTGTACTGTAATCACACGTAAACAGAGCAGCAACAGACAGCCAGTCATATTCGCAGTAGCATTACTGTGTACCACCACAGTCAATGTTAAATCACAGCCGTGACAGAATGCTAAATGCATGCTCGCATCTCGATCACTGTTTCACTGCGTAAGATCACTGTGATTGAGAGTGAGCAATAACAGTCAAACCTGTTTTCACAGAAGAGCAGTTTAACTCATCACTAGTCTGAATACGCAAGTGAGTGAAACAACGACTCCTCCACGCCACGCGCGCGCCATCTAGCAGTCACTGTCCCGATTAAACGGCATGGTGTCACAAATAAGCGAAGCAAATTCCGGTTATTTTCTCGATTTTTTATTGTTTTTTTTTAGATTCGTCCCAAATAAACGGCTGGCCCTATTAACCGGAATCCACTGTATATGGTTGGAAAATAATTATAATTTAGTAATCAGCTCCTGTATCTAAGACTTGAGGTTCTCACAGCGGTGAATATGAAGATTTCTGTCTTCTGGGTTATTGCGCTGTGTAGTCTGGTCGATGTTAACCAACGTTTCAGAGGTCATACTGCCTCCGTCATCAGGGCGATGACGGAGGCAGTATGACCTCTGAAACGTTGGTTAACATCGACCAGACTACACAGCGCAATAACCCAGAAGACAGAAATCTTCAGCTCCTGTATCATTCGTATGGAGGGAAACAAATATGAAAGCGCCCGATCAAGGTAGCCTCCTAATGCGAAACTGTCACGGTTTCCAGTCTCCGACGTCGATAAGCAATTGCAAGAACCGTTTTAAATACGAACTTGCAGCGTTAATCAGAACGTAAAAGTAAACGCCGTGTGACGGATGAGAGATGTTGCCATGTTGTTCTATGACTAGAAGAATTAAATAAACTAACATTATAATAGCGATTCAATGCATGTGCTGTTCCTTCGATCTATCCGAACTTCAGTTATGTAGTTTTCACCTTTCTGGTCTTGGCTGTCGATTGTTTCCTCTTTTGATGTTCCGTGGGGCTAATCACGCATCACAAAACTCGACACTGTTGTATGTGCAAACTGTCATCACATGAAATAAATCGTCTAACAGTCTCTGAGCGTCGCGTTAAGAAATTGGTTTTATGTACAGTGTCTATGAAGTGTCCCACTTTTCGCCATGTAGGCGCTTGTGAGGAAGATATCTCCGACTTATTCTTAACCTCGGAACTAGATGGGGGTGAGTGGGGAGCGTACCATTGGATATCTGGACGCAGAGGCTAGAGGAAAAATTCTCTGCCCCCGTCGGGATCGATACCCGTTCGTCTAGTCCGTAGCCAGTCACTTTATTGACTGAGCTACCCCGGCACGATACTTATATGAAAGACGGAGATTCAACAGCTCAGCTTCTGTTAATTTCTCAGAAAGTACTTGCTCTGTGCAGTTTTTTAAATTTATTTTTAATACTTGGATTATGGACCACTGAACAAAGCGGTCGGGAACTTCGACCCTGTTTGAAAAGTATAAATTAAGGGAGGGCATTACCGTATTGGCCAGTTGCTCGATCTGCATGACGTTCACATGAAAGGGATGGGTGTGCACATCATGAACTCCGATGCTTTGAACCTGTGATCGTAAGCAAGGTTTTGCGTTATTGAAATAAAACACGTGTTTTGTATTTGTTGCACGCAACTACTTCACGTGTAAAAAAGTCACCTGGGGTTAATGTAGGCATGAAAATTTGTAGGTACACTTAGTGTCGATGATTTACATGTATGTAGGTGCAACGACCGCAGTCCACAAGACAGCGGAAAAGGTTGACATTCGATCGAGGAAAGATGCGGTAGGAATAGTCGATGCAATTATTGCAAGAACAGCGCAGCCGTCTGACCTGCTAGGCTGGGCCGTTTCCTGGTCGAGTTATGCAGACACATACCTGGCAACAAGATAGGCTTCTAAAGAAATGACAGCTGACATTGCTTTTGTCCCAGCAAGTGGAATGCGATCTTTACGCGGCCGTCTGCGCAACGATGTCGATTAGAATGAATAGAATTAAATTTATTTACATTCCATAGATCCTTCATAGGCGTAACTAAACCAAGGATATAGAATATGTCATAATACAAATATACAATACAATAGATTAAATACAAAGCTTTAACAGCTATTTACAGACATATCTGATATGTATTACAGTAAAGTATTTACATCAAGGAATTATCACCATAAAAACGTATTTATAAAACTGAGAATTATCCAAAAGTAAATACTTTTACTGTGTAGGAATAAAATAAGAGATGCTTTTTTCATGCTGGCTTAAACACAATTATGTCATGATTTAAACTGTTTGTGGTAGGAGGAAGATGATTGAATAAATTATTTCCAGCATAGAAAATTCTTTTTGATATTTGCAGAGGTTAGCGTTTGACACATGAAGGTTATGTCTGCCCACAGCAAATGATAATACTGAAAATACGAAGTCACAGGCTAGTTGGAGAATATTAATCTTCTTAAATAATTCCCTACAAGAGACTCTTTGTAATTCCTACAATTATTCTAATGACTTTGTTTTGAATATAAAATACTTTTTCGGTGTCTGTTTAGCTTCCCAAAAAATAATTCCATATGACATAATGGAATGGATGTAAGTAAAGTAAACTAATTTTAAACTGTGTATTTTCATTACTGACACTTATGTTCGCATAGCAAAACATTATGAATTTATTTTAAGGGCAATTCATTCAATATGTTTTCCAGTTTATGGTATTGTCAGTTTGTATGCCAAGAAATGATTTGTTTCAACTTCTTCAGTTGTTTTATTTTATACCCTATGTTCAGATTAACACAAGTTTTGTTGTTACTACAAAATTTCGTGGAGTTTGTTTTGTCAAAATTTAATGTGAGGTTATTGGCTTTAAACCATTTGATCAAGCTAGCAAAGATATCATTCATGTAATTTCAAAATTTGTTAATTTCTAGATGTGAAATAATACTAGTATCATCAGCAAATAGGTTTAGACTGAGAGTTGATGGTTGCAGACAGATCATTGACATATATGAGGAAAAGTAGAGGGCCAAGTATTGAACCTTGAAGAACCCCATGTTTTATAACACCCTAGTTTGAGTAGGTGCTATGGTATGAATCTGATTATTTTATTTGAACCAACCTGTCAGCCCTGGAGTGCTGAGAAGTAATGGGAGCGACCTTGGGCCTGGGTGAGGGCTGGCTGAACTAGGAGGGTAGTGCAGTATCTGTCTTTGTGTTGTGCTGGCACAGGTTGGAGGGAGGGAATATCTAGTACTATTCTCGCTAGTACAGTGGTCCCTCTAGCTCAAACCGCGGTGGAAGAGGAGTTGGGCTGGTTGTATACTGGAGTGTTCTTCCAAGATTTAGAGGTAGCTACTTCTTTGTTGAATTGTATTTTGCTGAGTTTTGTGTACTGGAGGAGTGGTTGGCTTCACCAGGAGTAATTAACTATCCTATCTCTCAGCTTTATTTATTTTTTATTGTAAGATTGTGTGGTAAATTATGTTCATTGTCCATGAGGGGGGATCACTGTGGGAAGCAATGACAGATAGAAGTAGAACCTCCCCTGTTTGGTTGTTTTCTGAAGAGGCACTTCGGTTCATATTTCTACTTACTATTTCCTGTCGTAAAGGCATGATTTAAACCACTGTCATCCTATATCTTGAATTCCATTCATTACACAATCATGTTCTTTGGTAAGAACACAAGATATTCTGCCAACATGCAATTTGTTATAAGATGTCGTTTGTATAATTGAATGTTGAGAGATTTTTTTATAAATTCATCTAAAAAGATGTTTCAGTTCAAGAAATCACTTTCTCTCTTATACATGACTTTCTCAAATATTTTAGAGAATGCTGTTAGTAACAAAATTGATCCCTACCTGGATATTCAAGTTTTTTCCTTTTTTTATACAGAGGCCTCACTTTTTAATGTTGAAGTCATTCTGGGAAAGCTCCTGTTGCCATTGACTGATTGTACAGAAAACTTAAAGGAGCACTTGTAGTTATTGCAGCTTTAGGGTAACTTTGTTTGTATTCCATCATAACTACATGAATGTTTTGACTTGAGAGAATTTATTTTATTTTTAATTTAAATTGGGTAAAAGATTTATATTTGAGAAGGCTTTCAGAGTAGCTTCAGCTGGATACTTTGTTGCATTTTGTCAAGTTTCTGGTGATTGTTTGTTGTTCTATGATTTTTAAGAAGTTCGTAATAAGAGTTTGCTATGAGTTTAGGACTTTATTACATTATCATTAATCCTTATTGATGAGGTCTCGTCTTCTGTAAATATTTACCTCTTTCCTTTTTTCACAATTTTGAAGACTGTTTTTACTTTATTGTCAGACTCCAATATCTGTTTGTTGTAATACACACATTTGATCTCTTTAATGGCCCGAGTTAATATTTTGCAATATTTCATGTAGTGAATTTTCATTGTTATGTTGCTGCTAGATCAGATATTTTGTAAAGGTTTTGTTTATGTTTACAAGATGTTTTGATGTCCTTGGTTATCTATTCATTATTATCGAACACCCTTCTTTCTGTTTTGGTTGGAATATTTGTTTCTTAAGTTCTTAAGAAGATTTTAGGAATGCATTAAATTTTGTATCGACAACTTGGTTACTTAATACTGATTCCCAGTTTTCATTACTTTTGTGTGTTGTAAAATATTTAATAGTGTCATTATTTATAAATATAGTTTGTTTCCTATAATTATGACTGCTGGAAGTTTATTTTATATTTTTTATGTAGAAGTAGAGCATCATGATCAGATAGCCCATTAACCACTGATTCAATAAAAATATTATCTTTCTTGGAACTGTTTATAAAAACATCAGAGTCATTAGTGGAGTAAATTTGAATTTTTGTGGGGAAATTTACTATTGATATGAGATTAAATGTTGTAAATAGAGAGTTTAGACATTGTTTGTGGTAACTTTCAATAAGATAATTAATATTTGCCACTGCAGACAACAAATTCTGCTTTAGATTTGTAGAGATAATTTATGATACTTTTAAAATAAATGTTTAAAGTAGTTCAGAATCACCTTTGGGTGCTAGGACATACATGTTGGAGAAATTATAGTTGCATGACACAACATTCTATGCACTGTTCATTGTAATGATGCATTATATGTACCTGATTGAATTTTGAGTCCTTTTTGACAAAGATAGTTTTCCTTTTGAAAGTTTTGGTCTGCTCTAACTAGCTCCTAGAGTATAATTGTTTAGATTAACCTGTAAGATCTCTGGTGCTTTCATATGATGTTCAGTTAGACACAGAATATGGGGTGAACATGCATTATTAACTGACACTGATAATTTATCATTGTTGTTGGACAGACTTCTAACAGTTTGTGTTGTACTACAAAAATGTTATTTTGATTGTATTCTAAATTTAGGATTGGCTTATTCACAGTGATTTGGATAGCTTTTAATTATTTAATTTTAGATCTGGGCTTTAACCTGAGAAAGGCATACTTCTTAGACCAATGATTACAGGAATCTTACCAAAATCTGGTTTGCATCTAATCTCACTAAGAATAAGTTTCACTAGCTTCTCCTTACCGCTTGAATTAAGGCGCAGTCCATTTATGGTTTGGTCAAATCTCTCTATAGATGATACATCAGTTAATCCAATATGGGATCTGTTTGCATTCCAGAGCACACACTCAAGTCTTAAATTTTCTCTCCTTACCCACTTGCTCATATGAGGCGTGTCGTGTTGCTTGAGAAGACCACCAAAACTGACATTATGTACGATGTTCTTGGCAATGCTGTCCAAATCTTTTTCAATTTGATAATTAAAGTCCCTGTCAAGGCTGTTTCCTGGCCCTTGTACAATGCTCACATGATCCTCCTTAGTAAAGATTAATGGGTTCACGGTAAATAAATTAAAAGGCAAACTTAAACCCAGTTTGATAAGAATTTGGTAATTCCATTTTGTCCACATCGTATGTAATGAGTTTCTTTGTTGGAGTATTGTTTCTGAGAACTTGAAGGCTTATGGTACTGGCATTGGCTGAGGTGAATGGACTTCCCTTGCTAGTGTCTGCTTGTAGACAGCTTGTTATAGCAGGAGTTTTATGGTTTTTCCCAGTTTTTTTATGAAGTTTCCAGGATAGTTCTTAGAAATAGGCCATGACTGCTGTGTCCTTCAGCTTTTCCACATTTGAGATTTGAAGTTCTCCTGGCTGTTGGCAGTTTTGGTCTTCTGCACTGTGACACAATGCAACTTCCATACATAATATATGATCATTCTACCTTAGCAAATTCATTGCTAAATAACCAGAACAATTATGCTATTTAAACTTTGCTGTAATATAATCAGTTGAATCAATAATGAGTTTATTGGTTTGTTGCAGTCTTGCACCAAGGCAAAACCTGGTAAGCTGAATGTACATTTGGTGCCCCATACTCATAATGATGTTGGCTGGCTCAAGACTGTGGATCAGTATTATTATGGCAGTAAGTTGTAGTATTTATAAATTCAGGGATGTTTTTTGGGGACCAAGGGTCATGGCATAACTTAAGAGTTTACTGACAAAATATGTTTAACCAGAATCTCACATCAGAATTGATACAGTATTCATATTATTTATAATGAGTGCATTTGAATCAGTTAATGTTCTTTTATGAACTTCTGTAACAATAATTCTGAAGTGCAGCAACCAGATGTTAACATGAATAATAAAAATTGTTGCAAATAATTTGAATTAAAGTGTTAATTTTTGTTCCAATCTTGGGATTTCCTTTAGCCGAATATCCTTATTTTATAAAGAAAAGGAAGATTTTGTATATTCACTTATTGTTATGTGTCAGGGTACTCGTTATAGCCTCGTAGCCATAGAACCTTGCAATTGAGAATTTTATTACTTATTTAATGAAGTGAAATGTGTTTATAATTAATCATGTGTGAAAATGTAGTAATATGGATATGTTTCTTGTAGGTAAATCCAGCATTCAGAAGGCTGGAGTGCAGTACATAATAGATTCAGTGCTGACAGAACTTCATCATGACCCAGAGAAAAGGTAGGGGCATGTTTCTTTAGCAAAGTTATAGTATTTAAATAAATTATGGTTGGTGTAGTCAGTGTACTGGATTTTTTAACTCCACATGTGCTAAACCAAAGACATTTACAGGTGTTCCTTGATTAAATTCAATGTGATGAAAGAGAATATAATGACATTTTGTATTACTATTGGCTTCACAAAGACAAAGTTGCCTGAGTTTTGTTTTATCATTATTAAAAGAGATCAAAGTTTTCCCTATTCAAAAAGGACAACCAGTCAGTTGCATTGAACATTCAAATTGGGTGTGTTGATGTTATCTGATCTTCATGGCAGAAATTTCTGACAAAAACATTAATTCATTAGTCTGATGATTAAAATCATACAATTCATGAAATGATTGTTTGTTATAAAGCACTGTAAAATGTCGTGCTTTATAAAACTACATTTCATGTAATACCACACTGAACGTTTAATTGTAAATGAACTGGTGTATTATCTAAATTAAGTTACTCAGCTTAATGTCCACTGGCCCAGGTTTTACTTGAGGTTTCATTTGTTGGTCTGCCATGAGCCGAGGTTGCGTAGCCTGTGCCTGGATTGTGAACTTCAATGCTGCATGGGAAATAATGTTTTTGCCACTGATGATGACCTGTTGAGGTCGAAACACGTTTGACACAAAGTATTATTTAATGTGTAAACAGTTTTGTTTGTATGCATGATTTTATATATCAATACACTGCACAGTATGCAAGGTTTCAAGTTATACCAGTTTGTTTTAATGTGATACATTTCTTACAAGTAGGATTTGAGGTACTCATTGTGGTGAGTATGAAGGTAGCTGTCTCCTGGGTTGTAGCACCATGTAGTCGGGTAGAAGTTTACTGACGTTTCAGAGGTCCTTGCTGATTCTATCACTAGGGCAATGAGTGAGTGACTCACAACTCCTGCAGATCAACCTTGCCAGGGTCTCCCACCCTCCTCTTCATATCCTTCCCTCTTTTAACGTTGAATAACGTTTATAAAATCATGGTATACTCGACGGAAACTGTAAGATGTAAGGTAACGCTGGTGTGTAACTTCTTCAAACGCCAACTCGAGACCTATGTAAGATAGAGAATATAAACCTATATGTAAATTAAAGAGTAAATAAAGGGCTTTTTCTACATGATGTTTACTTTATTCTATAAATTGTTGAAATAATTACCAAAAACATGTAATAACTATACCCTCGTTCCTTAACTCAACCGCTTGCCACGTCTAAAGCGTAAGAGTTAGATCGGGACATATTGCGAGTGAAATACGTAAATAAATAGGAGCTTTTCAAATTTGCAAACAGATTTCATCTAACTCTTACGGTTTAAGAATTTTGGCTATTTATTTGGTAACAAAGAATGGTTCTAGAGTGAGTGTGTCGAGTACAACACATAGATAAGCTGTCGGCGGATGACGTCACGTATAGATAAGATGTAAAGGTATACATTAATGTGTAAATTTTATTTCAGTACAAATATACTTCCACAGTTAAACGTTATTCAATGTTAACTAGGGAACCGTGGTTCCACTGTCAATTTTTTTTACCCTCTGTTTCCTTTTCCTTGTACCTTTCCCCTTATTTTGGGGGTTTAGGGATGGAAGATCAAGGGAAATTAACAGTAAACGTGAACAGTTCAGACTTTTACAGCTTTAAATGCTAATGCACCACAGTGTTCACATGGTACATATATTAATGAAGTGTCAGTTTAATCAAACACATTTTCTCAGCGTATTCAGTAAATTGTGCCCATTGCTTAGTAGCTAATCAGCACAGCATTCTGTCTGAGCTGCATTCATATAGCTACATGTTAAGAAGCCTGTATCCATTCTAAGAGAGTTACATTTGTGTTTGCTACATATCACAGTTTTGTTCACAGTAACATCCTTAATTTTACTTATAATTTTGTCACTTTCCATCTGCTGTAATATAATTGATGCACACTCACTCATACCACAATTTATTAATTTTTATTATACTATTTCCAGTGCCATCTTCCCCGTCAGAATTATGTAATACTGTTATTGTTCACAGAGTTACATACCAGCAGATTCTTTGTGTTATCGCAGTCTCATGCAGCTTTTATTATCCATTGAGAGATTATAGTTGGGTCTGAAAGGGATAAACATGGAAAATTCTCTTGTTAGAGAGCAATAACTTTTTGATGTCAGGTTCATTTATGTGGAGACAGCATTCTGGTGGAAATGGTGGATGAATCAGCATGACACTATCCGCCACCAAGTCAAGAAATTGGTCAACAATGGTCAGCTTGAGTTCATTAGTGGGGGCTGGAGCATGAATGATGAAGCTGTCACTAATTACCAATCCATAATTGATCAACTCACTTGGGGTTTCAGGTGAGTACTGCCAGCCACACTTTTTCCTGTTGCTGAACAGGATAAATAACAGCATCTTTAGGTTAATGCTGTCACGTGTAATTTCTGAAAGACACTCCACAAAGATGTGTTTCATGGAAAGTGGACATATCTACTTCCTGAAGCTTCTTGTTCAAACTATTTACCTTGGCAGACATAATGTGCGGATGTTACAAAACATTGCAAGACAAATAAATGTGATGTTTTAGTCTGACAGTAGTAATCATATGTTATTTACATGCAGAAAAAAGGTTAAATTTATTTGAGTCATTTGAATGCATCTGTGTTTAAGAAATACTTTTATTTGTGTTACAGGAAACTGAATGATACTTTTGGGAAATGTGGACAGCCACACATTGGTTGGCAGATTGATCCATTTGGTCATTCCCGTGAAATGGCTTCCATCTTTGCCAGAATGGGTTTTGATGGCCTATTTCTTGGTCGCTTGGATTATCAAGACAAAATGGCCCGCTTTCTAACAAAGACTGCAGAAATGGTCTGGCAAGGGAGCGAAAATTTGGGTAAGGCCTTCCACTGTTTAATTCCATGCTATGTGTATTTAAATAAATGAAGATTTTAAAGTCATTTACTCTATTTAAGATATAAATTGATGTAATTAAATAAATAAATTATACATGTACACTATTGAGTGGGGCCTTATTAGGACCCTTATAATTTAATGGTTCACTGTAGTGGTATGCACTCGTGCACTCCTTCTTATTTTGGAAGTCCTGGGTTTAGATCTTGGCTCTGACATCGGCTATCATGACAGACTTTTTTGTTTTCCTTCTTTTCCTCCACATAAATATTGAGACAATCTTAAGCTAGGTCATGACCACTTCCGTGTTCTTCCCAGTTCATCATTTATTATCATCCTGTCTTTTGATGCATGTGCAGTTGTAGAAATGTTAAGTAAACTTTAAACAATCACACAGAAATCTAGTATTAGTTTTAGATTTCATATCTTCTAGTAACACAAAAGTTGTTTTCACTTACTTTCAGGTAAAGCTGCACAGTTGTTTACAAGTGTCCTGTACAACAATTACGCTCCACCTCCTGGATTTTGTTTTGATGTCCTGTGTGATGATGAGCCATTCATTGATGATAAACACAGTCCAGACTACAATGTGGACACACTGGTAAGTCTTACTTTTATCATCCAGCAGAAAATTGTCAAACAAATAAGGTATTTGCAAATACAGAATTTCATATATATCATATATTACACACATTATACACATGTACACATATATATTTTATTGTGTGAGTGAAATGAAGTTGTTGAACCAGTGCACTATAATGCTTCAGGTATCGAGATTTGTAGACTATGTCGAGACACAGGCAATATTCTACTCAACGAACAATATCTTGCTGACAATGGGTGGAGATTTCACTTACCAGGAAGCACACATGTGGTATAAGAATTTGGATAAACTTATCAGGTAAACACTTGTGACATTTTACTGGTTCATTGCTACAATACTGCTGCTCGGAGTAATGTATGTTGGGGAGTACTTCTACCTGAAATGTTTCTTTGGGGTTAGACTGATGTAATTTGATCTTTCTATAGAAATAAAATGGCTAATATCAAAGCCTGGTACTGGATATAAACCTGAGACAGTTTAATCAACTTAATATTCTTACAACGTCAGTTTTAATTTGATTTTGTCGTTTCCTTCTTCACATTCCATTGAGTTCTGTGGAAACTTCTGCATGCATTTCTTGTTTCTTCAGACTAAGCTATATGTCCAGTCACACATAATGTCCCTAATATGTGGGGACAATTTTTGAAAGTGAAAAGAATTTGTGACAGAAACTTCATATGCTTACTTTCCTTGAAATACTTTATGCCCTTTATAGATAGTGAAGAGCTTGGGCAGTTATACTGGATACTGGGAACGACCCGTTAAAGTGCCTGAGCACTGCAGGTCCCAACTTTTTTTTATCGTTGGCTTGATCTATAGACATTTTGGTAGAACTCCTTGTACAAGGGATCGGCCTGTCGCAAGGCCTCTACCTGTACACAGGACAGCACAACACAGAAAAACGCGGACAAACATCCATGGCTTGAGTGGGATTCGAACCCACGGTCCCAGCGACCAAGCAGCACAAGGCCCACGCCTCAGACCCCTTGGGCAGTTATACCTTATAGTTTGAGCAAAAATTTTGGACGTTATCCATCGTCTGTTGTTTCAAATAACAGAACGTTTCAGGGGCTGGATATCTTTGTTATCACGTAAAATAAGAGGAATAAGGAGTTCCTACTATGTGAAAATCCTTAGAAGGAGCTAGTGTCCATCATTGGACATTTTTCATAAGCCGTACTCATTCTGTTGAGGTTACGCTGTGTAAGTTAGGTGATGAACAGGGAAGCACTTACTTTACTCTTGAGTACCAGTAGTGTAAGCATGACCTCTTGCATGTTTATGTCCTATACCTGTTACTTGCCATCTGCAGGTGCAGAAATTCATAGCTTATGCAGAAAAGCAGGCTGGAAATTACTCGACAAACAACATCATTATGACCATGGGTGAAGATTTCTTTTACCAGGATGCCAATATGTGGTTCAAAAACTTGGACAAACTCATTCGGTAAGAAGGTATCCTCGTCTGTAACCCTAATACTGTAGATTTATGACTATTGAAGTACAAAGTTTGTGCTTCGGAGTTGGTGTCTCTGCATCCTCTTCAGCTCATTTGTGGGGCTATTACCAGGGAATGAGAAGTGTTGCACTTTCAGTAAAGAGATGCAACAGTGCATATAATTTCATGTAAGTTTTCATTGAATATGCAGAGTATTAAATGAGGATAAGATGCTCAATAAGAATTTGTGACCACCGTGCTTCTTGTGGATTGAATTCAGCTAGCGCAGAATTGAATAATGTGGTAACATTTTGTTTTAGTGAAGCTGCTGGTTCTGACAGTGCAGAGTTAGTTTGTGGAAAGTGGAGTTCATCATTAGAGAGAGTAACTGAACAAAAATGTTGGTTTAGTTGCTACAGTTTTTGGTTCTTGAACTTCTGGGTTGTAACCCAAGAACATTAGGATTTGAGGTTTTCATGGCGGTGAGTCCAAAGATGGCTGTCTTCTGGGTTGTTGTCTGGTAGAAGTTTACCAAAATTTCAGTTATCACAGTAAAGTCGCTTTGTATACTAGGACCATGTAAATGTTCAGGACTGCTTTTACGGTCAGTGATCTGTGTAACCAGTCATAAAAGTTGATTGGTACTGCAGCAGAATGTAGTAAATTGTATTGCCTAATTTTCTAAAGTGAATTTAAAATAATTATTTTAGGGAAATAGTGTTGGAGGATCTTGTTTCTACGATTCATCAGGCTTAAGATAGGGACTGGTGGCAGGCTCTTGTGAACATGATAATGAGCCTTCGGGTTCCATAAACAACAGGATACGTCTTGAATAGCTGAGTTTCCAATTAGCTTCTCAGGAAGGACTCTAATCCATGTTGTTAATTAGAATTGGAACAATTTACTTGCTGTATAAGGGAACATTTTGTCATTGATTCTGGTGACATCTCCAGGTTTGCCATGTATAAACCTTTTTATTCACATCATGAACCACATAGAAATGTGTTTTGAATAAAATGTATAGCCTACAGTCAGTTGTATAATTTATGCCACGTACCCATGATTAGTAATTTTTGAGAAATTTTGACATTCAGTTTCAGTGTGCAGATTACTCTGGTCTTGAAATTCACTACATGGATTTCAGCTTCATGTAAAATAGGAGTGGATCAGCATGAGAAGAATAATAGTTTGCTAGTAATTCTCATTGTAAATCTTTCAAGTCAGACAACTATTCCAGTCATATTGTGGACAGAAAATATGTTTTAAAATGTCATATTTTATCAAATGTGTGATAATACAGATTGAAATTATGTGTTATTAAATGTGTGCAGAAGCTCTGTATTATCCATGTAGAACAGATTGTTTTGCTCTTTAAAAATTTAGGCACTATGATAACTGTGTTTAACTGGGTAATATAATTTATAGTATTGAATAGATTTATTTATGTTGGCAGGTATGTAAATGCTCAGCAGTCAAATAACAGCACTGTGAATGTGTTTTACTCAACACCATCATGCTATGTCAAGGCAGTTCATGACGTTGGCCAAACCTGGACAACCAAGCAAGATGATTTTTTCCCTTATGCAAGTGATCCTCACACATACTGGACAGGGTTCTACACATCACGGCCAACACTTAAACGCTTCGAAAGAGTGGGCAACAACTTCCTACAGGTACGCCACGTTTACTTGGAGGACATATCATAATGTAATTTCCTGACGGTGTTAAGACAAGTTTCTTTGGCTGTAGAGCCATCTCTCCGGAGTGCAACCTATAGAATTTGGAGGAGAGAACAGTGTCTAACGAGTGTAACAACGATGAACGAGAGAATAAATATGTGCACTTAAATATGTGATACAAATATATTTTTCAGTTTTGCAAGTTTTACCCCTTCTTTCTTTGGTCTTGATGTTAATTAATTGCTGATACAGATATATTGCTAACAAAGCTAATCAACATTTTAGATATTACACTGAATACAGCCATTAATTTTGTTGCTAGCAAAGGCTAGTAACAGTAATGATCTGCATAGATGCTTTCATAACTTTTCCATTTATTTTATTCAGTGCATTGAAAATGGTGGGTCTTAATGAGGTCTTGTTGTTTCTCTCATGCTGTCAATTTTTGTATGGTTAGCCATTTAATTTGAGCTCTGTATAAAATAGTGGTTATGGTGAAGCAATAGACACCAAAATGAAATTTGGTATTGTTTTGATGTAATGTAATGATGTATCTTTCTTGAAAGGCTTTGCTTTTGTTCCTAGTATATATTTATATAAATATATGTGCTTATTTCAGACTTTTTTGCTCTATGATTATATATGTAGTGGTCATGAGTGAAGAAAGTTTACCAGCTCTACTCTGCATCTGTTGTTTGTAGCATTTTTTTAGAGACAGTGTTGTAGTCAAAACAAAGCATTACTGCTCGGTGTATGAATGGAGCTCTGTGCCTGACAGTAAATCTAATTTTTTGGGTCTAAAAGAGCTACATTTCACCTCATCAAGCAACAGCTTATTATTAGTCTTGTGCTGCCATCTCAGGGCTTCCTGTAATATTATGAGGTATGAAATTCTGCTACCTGCAGAGCCATGTTGGACAGTCATATTTTCTGTTTGATTTTAAACAGTTTTTCCAAAGTATTATATTTATGGAGCCTAAATATTTAAATATTCTCTGGCTTCACAGTGAGGTTCATTTTAACTGTCCTGTGTCATCAAAGGGTTAAGTCACATAGAGGTGTGTACTTGAAGGGATGTGGCTGACAACCCTTTGAAGTAAATATAGTATATATGACACCTGCTTCAACATTCAGTAATTCTTAATTTTGTATTTATGGGTTTCATGTGACTCTGAGTGTAAACAGGGATTAATTTCTGTAACAGCATTAACAAGCTGATTTTTGTAATGGTGAAAGTTGTGTTTTCTTTGCAGTATGGGCTGAATTATTAAATATTTAGATGAACTTCGACTTTAAAGGGTTAATGGGTCGAAAGGCTGTAATGATTATTCTTGACTGTCAGCACATTAAACACATCTTAAACTAGGTAGATTTTATTAATAGTCCTTCCTTTGCATTAATTGTAGTTATATTGCCATGACTCAGTTTCTTAAGCATGTGAAGTGAAAAGTGGGTGTATCGCCAGATTAAGTTGACATTAATATAGAAGACACTTCATATTGCGCATTCAATCCCATTCACCCTTGTGTAGTGTACACGTTCATTGTAACAAGTCTTATTTGATCTGATTGGCAGATTTGCAAGCAGCTGTACTCGTTGACAGATCTAGGACCTGAAGATTCGGTGGACCTCAACAAAATGCGAGAGGCAATGGGCATCATGCAACATCATGATGCTGTCACAGGCACTGAGCGTCAGAAAGTGGCATCTGATTATGCTCGTGTCTTGTTTGAAGGTTTTGAGGAATGTGGCATCATTGCACAGGCAGCCATCAAGTAAGGAATTTTGACATTAAGAAAGATGGCACTCATAATGTAATTTCATGCTTATTTCTTTAAATGTTCTCTGTCAAGATAAACATTTTTCAGTGAAAGGATCATCTACTCCTTTAACAGACAGTAGCTCTGCAGTATTTCTGTTTTGTATGATTCTCACTGCAGACAGTAATTATTTCATTAAACAGCATAAACCATTTGATCTCTGTAATGGTGAAGTGTTGTTTTCTTTGTGGTGTGGACTGGATTCTTAAATAGTATTTATATGAGCAAAGCTTCAAAAGGCTAAACTCACATGTAAGTACTACTAAAACATCAGGAAGAGAAATGCAAATGATCAAAGAATTTTAACATACAAAAATGAGATAATATTACTTCAAACACAAATGTGTATATCTAGAAGGTTTCTGTCTTCTGGGTTGTTGCGCTGTGTAGTCTACTCGATGTTAACCAACGTTTCAGAGGTCATACTGCCTCCGTCATCAGGGCGATGAATATATCTAGTTTATCTCTTTATGGAATGGAGGTTGGCTCCTGCTGGCATTTTAAATTACTTTCTAGTTCAGAAAATTGTAATAATTGTAGATAGTATAACTTAACCACTTAAGGCAATATACAGGGTAAGTCTAAATGATGTTGCAGATTTGAAACACATGTTACTGACGTTTAATGAAATTCAGATGCACAAAATTGGTACCGATGGAAAGAGAAAATCTCCAAGTTTATGTTGGTTTACTTCGCGGCCGCGTAGTAACACTGTTCGCCGCCAGGGGCTATATGAGAGAAAATGGCTGCCATCGAAGACAGGGGAGCCTTTTGTGTCCTGGATTTCCACGTTCACCGGACCCGACACCCTGTGATTTTTTCTGTGGGGGTTCATCAAAGATAGAGTATTCGTGCCACCCTTACCACAGACTTTGCTTGATCTGCGAGCGCATATCACAGCAGCCATTGCAGCAATCGATCATGATATGCTGCAACGTGTCTGGGAGGAACTCGGCTACAGGCTGGATGTGTGCCGAGTTACCAAGGGGGTTCACATTGAACACCTGTGATGTAATGAAACAAAACTTGGAGAGTTTCTCTTTCCATCGGTACCAATTTTGTGCATCTGAATTTCATTAAACGTGAGTAGCATGGCTTTCCAATCGGGAACATCATTTAGACTTGCCCTGTACTGGTACATTTTCATTGTTTTCATCACTAAAGGGCTACAGTGAACTCTTCTTTTAACATGTCACTGAACATTTTCCTGACAAGAGGGTATTATTTATAATCATATATCTGTACTTCTCTTTGGTATAAACAAATATTTGCAGTGTCGAGGGACAAAGTATTTGTGTCAGTGATGATGTTAAAAGTACTAATGACTTCCTAATTAATTGTCTAGATTTTAGTGTTTGTATTAAGGTCATTATGAAGATCCTCTGCTGGAGAGAGTGAAGGAGAGCAACCAGATATTTTTATATTATTGCAAAGTTAGAAACAAAGTACTCTGGATATATGTTTACTCAAAGTATGAAAATACTGAGCACAGGTTTACATTTCACAAAACCACTGGCATGCAGTAGAGCAGTGTTTATCAACCTGTGATATGGGAACTAAGTAAGAAAATCAAAATATAATATTAACATAAATAAGTTTTCCCTGAACGCATTTGGTTAGTGGTACATTTAATGTGTTAAATTAGAATTAGTGGTATGCCAGCGGAAAAAGGTTGAGAACCCCTGCAGTAGAGTATAAGATGAATGAAGTATTGAAATTACAGCTATAGGAAATGGGACAATCCAGCTGAAGTATTGCTGTTACAAAACGAAAACTTTCTGCTTCATAGACAGGAGAAAGGAATTACTCTACTCCTTAGAGTATGATTATGTTTCTCCCAGATGGTGGGATGATGATGGCCTGAAGAGAATATCTGTAGCATGATGTGGCTGTACTCCACAGTACAGACATGTTATTTCCAGCATTCAGAACGTAATTTAAAAAAAAATATTGGAAGTATTTCAGTGCCATATAATGTACAGAGTGTTAGAATTCTTAACTGTGTGTGAATTGAATGTTCGTTCAGTTTAAATTTAAAGTTAGAAGGAAATGCCTGTTGTTACTGCCCATGATGCATGCAAAAAAGATGTATTTTTAAATTGTATTTGTTTTAATACATTAGAAGCCCAATTTAACTAGTTTTTTTAAACCATCAGTTTAATTACATTAAGCATAGTAGTTTAAACAGTAGAACTTTTCATAATTTCTGCTGTAATGAGTGTTTTATGTCATTTTTGGATTTGCATAAACATGTTTAGTTGCTGTTTCTGTTTTCTGCATGTCACATGAGTACTACTGGCAATGCACTATTATCATGTCTTGACTTACAGAAGCATGGATGCAGAGACTGAGAGAAGATAATAAAAGCCTTTGTCCCCTCTGAGTACATTTGGGACCATCCTTTCTCATTAAGCTTACTGCACTCAAGGCTCACTGAGCAACTGCGGTTGATTTAAAGTTGTGCTACTACACGGTCTGTATCAGGGACATGGATTGAATAGGGTAGCGCAGTCACCTAATGCAACACAATAAATGAGACAGAGCTCATTTTATAATAAAAATTATAGTACTGAATTAAATACAATACAATAAATAATAATTCCAGGGAGCCAAAACAGTGAACACAATTAAACTTGTCCATAGGTTACTGGTATGATGTTAATTTATCACTGTTCTTTCTCAGTAAGCTTATTGTGCAGAAAGCTCCCTGAGGAATTGCTGTTTCTTAAAATTTTGCCTGTCGTTTGTTCAGTACTGTCTTACTGGTATGATGTCAGTTAATATGTACTCTTCTTTTCCAGCAAACTTATTGCAAATAAGAAGCAGTCTGAGGTTTCCAGAGTGGATGCTGTCCCCATAAAATCATGCTTGTTATTGAACATCAGTCAGTGTGACATTTTGGACTACTCCAATCAGTTTGTAGTGACTGTGTACAATCCACTAAGTCACCGCGTCTCACATTATGTGCGTGTTCCTGTGTCGGGTGCCTCATACACAGTCCAGGATCCAACAGGGAAGCAACTCAAGATTCAGCTGGTGCCCATTCCACAGCCTGTCATAGAAATACCAGGCCGAGTGAGTCCTGCAACCATGGAGCTGGTGTTCTATGCCAAAGATCTCCCTCCACTTGGGTTCCGGTCTTATTATATCAGCGGAAGCAATCACATCCATCATACCAGCAAGTATAAGATTCATCCTGGGAGGGATGTCATTCTTGGTAACACGGTGAGTTAAACTGCTGCAGTGTTATGTTAAAAAACTTGTGAGATGTGGTCTAAATTATACTTTTACAATTCTGTAATAAGAAACAAGGCATTATGGAAGAATTAAAGACAGACAGAATCAGAATTTTAAAATATAAAGAAGCTGTAATTAATCTTGCTAGCAGAATACAGAAAGACAAACTTTCCAAAATAATTATAACAGTGATAGTGTATATAGTGATAGTGGTAGTGAAAAAGATGTCTGTAGGTCTTCTTAATAAGAATTACAGTCATACATACAAAAATAAGATGCATTTAAAATACAGTAATACAAAGAACCTAAAGTAACAAAAAATACACAATAGAGGCCATTAGAGTCACCCTCAGTGGACTAGTGGTTAGCGTGCTCGCCACTGGACCCAAACCCGGTGAAGGTCAATGGATTTTTAGGGGTGATAAAAATCCGTAGCACAACTTCCTTTGGAGGGGAAGTAAAACCAGCGGTCCCATGTCATAGATTTACGGCATGTAAAACAACCTTACGAGCATAAAGGAGATGTTTTGTAAGCAAAATTCAGAGGCCATTTCTCACACAAGTCTCCTGATTAACTGCTAGATGGCTCTGGCAGTCAAATCAGGATTGAGTAGAAACTGTGCAGTCTCAGTGGGCTGGTCACTTCAAAGGCCAAGAAACCTTCGAAAAGGAGGCGGCAAAAACCCACAACTGGGTTGCAGAGCCAAGAAACAACAATAGGCCATTAGAGAAGCCTATAAAAACATAGCGTGAGAAGGGTTATCAGGCCCAAATATTAAATTTCATAAGAATCCATAAAAATTTAATACAAAAAACTTTTTTTTTAAAGTATGGATATGATCACATGTGGACAAAATTTAGATATATTTCACCAAGGATCACTCAAATTGTCATGAAAATCTGGCCAGATTGAAATATTTTCTTGTGCATGGCAGGATCTTTTGAACATGGTAATGATCCTTCAGGTCACATAAAAGGCAGAGACTGTCTTTACTAACTTCTCAAGAAGGAATCTGCATCAGAGTCATTTAGTTAGTTATGGATTTATAGTATCAGTAATGTTTCTCTTTGAATTGTATAAATTACGAAGCATTACGTCTGGGTAAGCTTCATTTATCAAGACATTTCTTTTTTATCAGGATATTTTTCTTGTGATCTAACCTGTTATCTATCTGCCTCTTGAGATAATGAATAAAAGGACATTTTCCAAGATGAACATTTGTTGTCATTCAGTTCATTGTTGTGTCAACAGAAATTCAATGCTGTGCTGGATTGGGAGACTGGCTCATTGAAGTCTATGGTCCTGGATCGCACTAAGTTTTCTGTCTCTCAGGATTTCTACTACTACAAAGGCTACATTGGGGACAATAAAGAGTTTGTAAACAGGTCATCTGGAGCTTACATCTTTAGGCCAAATGGATCTGAGGCACTGTCAGTGAGCTCAACAAAGAAATCAAGTACTTACAAAGGTAAGTCATTATTTACTGTACAATCAGACAAGATTACTAGTATATGCAAAATGTCAGAAAAATCCATTTAAATATATTCATGACATTCAGTTTAATATTTTTGTTATCTGAAATTACTACACCATGTACATAATTTAATTTTTTATCTAAACTAGTAATTAGACAGTCATGTAAGCCATACAGGAAAAGTGCACTAAAAGTTATTATCTATCAAGGATTCTATTTGTCACATTGCACGTTGTTCATTGCAGGTGATCTTGTGGATGAGACACACATAAAGTGGTCAGACTGGTTGAGTCAAGTAGTCCGTTATTACAAGGAAGATACATATCATGTGGAGATGGAATGGCTGGCTGGACCAATCCCTGTTGAGTTAGTAGAGTTGTATCCCCTTTTTTAAAAACATTAATTTTTTCTCTCACATGTGTACAGTGCTCTAGTTGGAAGTGACTACCAGCATGCATTAGTAGCTGATGTACTGCAGTCTCTTCAGAGTCTCTTAGAGTTTTCAAATTCCATATTAACTGTAACACTTCACTTGGTGCGACTCCTTAGATATAACTGATTGGACTGACAGTGACCCTACCTTAAACTCCCTCTTATTGGCTGTTTGTTATCTTTCCTATGGACTCTTGACTGGTTGCTATCCTCCCTTATGCTGTATCTGATGGGCTGTGACCCTCTCCTAAAACAGAACATTTCTTGGAGACTGTTTTACCTCTTTTAGAGACTAGTTGACTAAGAATAACCCATAGATCATATATGTCTGATTAAAAGCCTCTATTCCAGTTTTATTAACTCTTCTGTAGACCTGTCAGTCTGGCCGAGTCTTGGAGTGAAGATTTCTGTCTTCTGGGTTGTTGCGCTGTGTAGTCTGATCGATGTTAACCTCTGAAACGTTGGTTAACATCGACCAGACTACACAGCGCAACAACCCAGAAGACAGAAATCTTCATACTCACCGCTGTGAAAACCTCAAATCTTACGAGTCTTGGAGAATTTAAGCAAGTGAGTGTCAGTTGCATGTAGTCAGTGAATGGACATTTGATGTTTGGATGAGATGGATGGCATTTACTCAGTATCCCTCTCTACTCAGGAAATCAAACTTTATTCCCATAACTTAAGAGAGAAGCTTGCAGCTATGGAAACAAAAGGAAACCTGTCATCTAATGTGATTTCATATGTTATTTCAGTGATAATGTGGGAAAGGAAATAATAAGTCGTTTTAAATCAGACTTGCTGTCTGATGGTCTTTTCTACACCGATTCTAATGGACGTGAGATGCTGGAACGAAAACGCAACTTCCGTCCGACATGGTCTGTGAATATTAAGGAACCTGTATCAGCAAATTATTACCCTGTAACATCTAGAATCACACTGAGAGATGGAGATAAGGAATTTTCCATTCTGACAGACAGAGCCCAGGGAGGCACCAGTCTTAATAATGGGGAGGTGGAACTCATGGTAAATGTCACGATATTTGAAGAGGAATGAATGTCTTACAATTTGTAATTAGTCTTTAATATTGAACAATCTGTGTTTAAACTTCCAAAGGAACAAATATCCTTCTATAAGCTGCTTGTGTGTATCTGTTTAACCTTCCACCTGCCCAGTACTGTTACCAAAATATTGTACACATTCACAGACTTTTGTGAAAATTGGTGTGAATGTCATGCCATTTGGTAGCTCCTCATATTATTATATTCTGACGCCCTGTCATCGACAGTATCAGTATGAACTTGTGAGGCCTTGAAGTTTTGTAATGGGTTCTGTTGCAAAGTTCCATAAAACAAATACTAGTTGACAAATTCTTTCAGAATTTGGTATTAGAATCATGCCACTGAAGGCCTCTGATTCTCGGTACAATGCAGCTCTCCATCATTAACATTACCAACATGACAGCTATGTGAACATGCAACATTAATACCGTTCAATATAGGATCTTTGAAGATGCAGCTTCCACAAGGGTAATTTGTTTGCAAAATTGAAAATAACACCATAGTAACCACACAAAATATTTTAATTTGGTGATGATTATTACTCTAGGAATTATTTTAATTCAACATATGAAATTTATGTAGTGGCATGTTAAAAACACATCTAATAGTATCTACTATAAAATTTGTGATTTCGTCGTCGTCAAAAAATGACGTCATCAAACAATGTTACGTTATATTTGTTTACTCGGCATTGTTGTACCAACACAACAATGCCGAGTAAACAAATGACTTGAGTAAGACACTAAACTAACCCCCCCCCCCCCCCAAAGGGGGTTAGTCAAGTTTTTTAACCCCCTATTCGGGGGGTTGGTTTAGTTTCTTACTCAAGATTTTAAAACGCAACCAACCCCCCCGAGGAGTTCCGAAAGGAGCGCTCTGCTCTATAAGTTAAAAATAGCTAATACTGAAAGATCATAACTGGATGACATGTGTAGTAATCAGATATGAAACTTTTTATTGGGGCAGTGATCTCCCAGTGCATACATGCACAATGTGAAATGGGAGTATTTATGAACAATATAGAACTCTAACCTTTTGAAACTGTGAAATACACTACACCACTGGTGAGTACTTTCAATACCTGTATAGGAATAACTAATATGCGACATGTTCCAGGTCCACCGCCGACTGTTGCATGATGATGCATTTGGTGTAAGTGAGGCCCTCAATGAGACTGCGTTTGGTCATGGTCTCGTTGCAATAGGAAAGCACTGGCTTACTGGTGGAAATATTTCCTCTGGCACTGCAGCCCAAAGAACACGCAGTCTGCAACAGCAAGTGTTGCTATCTCCATGGCTTTTCTTCACTCCAGCTGACAATATCAGCTTCACAGAATGGGTCAGTCACTATAAGATGGAGGTAAGATGATGATTACATTCTTCAAAGCCATTGATGAATTTTATCACTCCATGTAACCCTTCTTTGCTAATTGTATTGTCTGGTCTCCCACCTGACATGCTTTCATTTAAAGTTTTCCCTTCTTGTGCATTCCTTATACAAAATTCATAAAAGGAACATGTTATGTGGAGTTTTCAAGTTTCAGTTCTGAAACTACTGAGTGGTTTGATTTTTATTCCTACTTTCAAACATAACCACACTTCACATGAAGTTCAATTCTGACTTCATTAGTTTTCTCCAAAATGGCTCATTTTATAAAATAATTATTTCATAATATATGTACATACTCAGTTAAAATATACTTTTGAAGCATTTTTCATTGTTTTGTATACTTAACAAACTTCATGTAGAATAATTCATTCCATTATTCTGATTAGCTGTGAACAATGGACATTGCTTTACATTCCTTTTCATTGTGATTTTCTGCCACCAGAGTTAAGAACAAGATGAATGAAATTAAGAAATTGATTTGTATGTGCAAGAAATTACATTAATACTCATAGCACAGACAAATTCAAATTTGCAAATCATTATTATTCTTTCAACTGCTCACTTGACCTTCATACATCCTGTTTCATGGTATTTCACAAATCATTTTTCCTCTGACATGAAAGAGAACTTAACTGTGGAAATCAAGTGCTATGAAAATAACATTTCTTTTTCCATTGCTCTGCTGATATGAACAATTGTGATGTGTGAAGAACACCTTTGGAATTTATAGTGTACGCCTTGGCAATCTTGTTTTATAACAGCATACATTTACATTGTATAATATATGAAAATTTGTTAATATTACTTATTTAACTTGGGGTTTTGGTTCCCAAATTGTTTGTGAGCTGCTGGTGGTATGGGAAGTACGTGAATCATTTCAGCAGTTTACCAGAAGAAACAATGTTGAATGGTGAATTTTTGTGTCTGCCAGAAAAGCTCTAAGGCAAACTGTTAAAAAAGTATGTGGGTAGTGGTGCTCTATTTGTTAGAGGGAATAAATGCAACAATGGTATCAGGATCTTTGTAATAATTTTATCCAAGATAATTGTTGCAACAATTATCCAGTGACTTACCCATGTTTTGCATTGTTGTAACTGTGTGTTCAAATTATTATTATTGTTCACAAAGTTGAGTTCCAACAATTACCTTGCTTCACACTGTTGCAGCAATGTTTCAACAAAAATCTCACTTTACATTGTTGCAACATTGTGCTTCAGAAATGGTCAAAGCTCATGGGGGTTGCCTAGTTTCTAGAAAAAGGTGACAGACAGGTGGATGAGCCAATAAGGTGTTCTGCACTAATGTCAGAGCAAGAAAACCACCAGAAGCTATAAACACGAACATAAATTGGAAGTGAATTGACAGTTAAAACAAAAGAAGTAAATGATGTAAATTTGTCTAACCCCTTTCCTGCCACTGAACTGAATAAGCTAAGGCAGATTGTGCTTGGGATGTAAGAATTCTGTAAGGCCCGCTACATAAAGAATGGTTTCCTGGAACGTAATTCTTAAGAGATTTCATAATGCAAAATATTTATTATTGAACATTCTACTTCTTGTCCTGGGCACGTAAGTCTTCCTTGTAAGTATATTCAGTTACAAAACAGCTCATGCATAATCCATACATATTCCAAGAATTGCCAGTAGGAGGGTTAATTTGGAACAGAAAGGTTTCAAGTTGCCATTTGTAGGAAACAAGCATGAGTAACTTCTTTTGTCTATTTGCAGTTCTCTGGTCTGAACCAAGAGCTGCCAGAGAATGTTCACATCCTAACACTAGAACCATGGAAGGCTCATTCTTTCCTCCTTCGCCTTGAGCACATTTATGAGAGGAATGAGCACCCTGTGTTCTCTAAGCCAGCCACTGTCAACCTTAAGGTACTGTATCAGATCTAACGACAAAACATCTACAGATGTAACTGTATGTATGAAAGAGAAAAGTGAATTTTGGAACTCACGGTAACAAACATTTAAAGTGCTTGAAAGGAAAGTGATAAGAAAAATAATTTGTCCTAAAAAAGGGTAAGTAAGTGAGATAATATTACATAAACTTAAGGAACTGTATGATTTAGAATGATAAATTCTTGTCTGTTTCAGAATTTATTCAAGCCATTCTCCATTGTGATGGCTCGGGAGACTACATTGGGAGGTAACCAGTGGTTATCTGAATCACATAGGTTTAAGTGGCAGTCAGAAAATGATATCAATTTTACTCTTGAAGATGATGAAGATTCATCAAAAGAGGATAAGGATGCCTTGACCATCACACTGGGCCCCATGCAGATACGCACCTTCATCATTGAAGTTAATTTCTTGCAGTAGTAGCTTGTCAGCCGTTATTACATATTGTTTTATATGCTCATGGAAATGTGCAATACATTTCAAACCAATTTTATTTAGCAAACTTGTAGTATGCTGTATTATATTCTTATTTCATATGATACAGCTTTCGGTCCATTCTGAAGGGTCACTACTTTCTACAAAGCTACATCCATGTATCATTCCTTGATAACTAGAGACCTCTCGTATATAAGATTCTTCTCAGTATGTACCAATTTAACTATGGCTGTTCTTGGCAGCGTGTAATCAACACTTGTGTTCAGTTTTATAAACCATATTCAGTAACAGGTCAGTGGAAATAATTGGTGGTTACCTTTTTTTTTTTTTTACATTGTTTGATTTGTTATAACATGAACTGTTATGCACAATATGTTAAATAAAGTAAAATTATTTTCATAGCGTACAGCTTTTCTTCTGCCTACAGTGTAGTCAAAGTTTGAAAGTTCTGATATGTTATAATATGTAAAATTGTTCTTTTGGACTTTGTTTATTGTCTAAATTAGAAAAGGGCAATGTTTCAGAAGCTGGATTCTGCCTATCTGTTTGACCCTCTAGTTAAGTCAGTCTTAGACCTAGTCCAGTCTGAGACTAGCAATGATCATACACAAAATTCGGTGCTGAGATCATGTGGCTTAAAGCATACTCTCTACAACTACATGGGTCTCTGCAGAAGACCTGCATGAACTGTGGACATGTACCAAGTGAGTACATATTTAACACTAAGAATGATCTAGTCGCAGGATCCAAACAAAATGAATACGGATAAGCTACGTAACATGAGACATGAATATAGTGGAACCTTTAGGAATAAGAAAAGGGAATATCTGAAGGGCAAAATTATTGAGCTTGAGACAAATAGTAAGGACAAAAATATCAAAGACCTGAACAGAGGCATAAATATAATCATTTTAAGAAAGGGTATATCAACCTCAGTTCTCATGAGATTTTTGACCGGTGTATGGGACCGGTGCCAACCCAGCATCATGAGGAAACTGGGGAGCTACAATGGGTAGCGTAATCCAGTCATGGAAACTAGCAATGGCTGGGGGTTCGTCATGCTGACCACACGTCACCCTATATCTGGTTGGATGATCGTTCACCTCTGCTTAGGCATGTGATCGTGAGGCCAGCAGCCAGCTAGTCGGCTTTGGCTCTCATAGGGCTGTTACGCCATGGATTATTATTATTATCAACCTCAGACTAATTTGGTAAAGGATGATAATGGCAATTTACTAGCAGATCCAATCAAAATTTTGAATAGGTGGAAAAATTTCTTTAACCAGCTCGTCTTAAATGTTCATGGGACTGATGATGTTAGACATTAGAATACATACAGCTGAATTGTTTGTGCCAGAACCTAGTTTAGATGAGGTTGAACTAGCCATTGGAAAGTTGAAAATTAAATAATTAATTAAAGCAGGTGGCATAAGGTTGCACATTAAGATCCATAAGCTTATTCAGTTAATTTTGGATAAGGAAGAGATGCCACAACAATGGAAGGAATCCATAATTATTCCTATTCATAAAAAAGACAAGACAGAGGCAATTACCGAGGAATTCCTCTATTATCAACCTTGTACAAATTTCTATCACATATTCTTTTGGTGAGATTAACTCCATATGTGAATGAAATTATTGGGGATTATCAGTGTGGGTTCAGACGTAACAGATCGACAACTGATCAGATCTTTTGCATCAGTCAGATACTTGAGAAAAAAATGGGAGTACAGTAGAACCGTACATCAATTATTTATAGATTTTAAAAAAGCCTATGATTCTGTGAAGAGAGAAGTGCCATATAATAATCTTATTGAATTTAGTATACCAAAGAAGCTAGTGAGTCTAATAAAAACGAGGCTTAAATGAAACCTGTAGCAAAATTCGTATAGGTAATTATTTATCTGACTCACTCTCCATTAAGAACAGTATAAAACAAGGAGATGCTTTGTCTCCCTTGCTCTTTAACTTTGCGCTAGAATATGCCATCAGGAAAGTCCAAGATAGGCAGGAGGGTTTGCAATTGAACGGGGAAGTAAATTCAGAAAAAACTAAGTACATGTTAGTATCTCGTCGTCAGCAGACAGGCGGGCAAAATTATCTTAGGGTGGCTAATAAGTCCTTTGAAAGGGTTACAAATTTCAAATATTTGGGAACAACAATAACAAATCAAAACAAAATTTACGACGAAATTAGGAGGAGACTAAATTCCGGTAATGCTTACTACTTGTCAGTTCAAATTATTTTGTCTTCCCGTCTGATTTCTAATAACCTGAAGATTAAAATATACAAAACTATACTTTTGCCAGTTGTTTTGTATGGATGCAAAACAAGGTCTCTCACTCTGAGAGAGGAACATAGATTGCAGATGTTTGAGAATGGGGTGTTGAGGATATTTTGGCCTAGGAGAGAGGGTGGTGGGATCTGGAGAGGGCTGCATAATAATGAGCTTAAAATTTGTACTCCTCCCCCAATATTGTCAGGGTGATTAAATCAAAAAGAATGAGATGGGCGGGGCATGTAACGCGCATGGATGGGACAAGAGGTGTGCACCTGTTTTTGGTCGGGAAGCCTGAGGGGAAGAGACCGCTGGGGAGACATAGACGTAGATGGCAGGATAATGTCAGGCGGGATCTATGGGAGGTAGGAGAATGGATTTTGTTGGCCCAGAACAGGCTCTGGTGGAGGGCTTTGGTTAATTTGGTGATGAACCTTTGGGTTCTGTAAGTCATCTAGTTATTTAGTTAGTTGTGATCTTGTGAAACAATGCCTGAATTGATCGGAAATGACTGAACACAACTATCCATTTGAAATATGAAAATGTTTTATATGCAAATGACTAAGCCTTCAGCTCATTACAGTTTACAGAAAATACATACACCACTGTTACAGTTATGTTAATCTTCCAATGTATGTAGTTCTTCTGTAAACTTCATGCAACTTGGGCCACTGCACAAGAACTTTGTCTGCAAACAACAGCAGTATTTTGCCAGACAGAGACAGAGTCTTCACCCGGCAGATACTCTCAACAAACACTATTTTTGAATTCGTTATGCATAGGACCCTCATCAGAAATGCTACAACACAAATTGGTATGCATGTTCCTGGCCCATTGCAGATAATAAGTTCTGGTCGTTTCTTGAGCATGACTGGCAACGATGCAAAAGAGGCAAAAAAGGTTGTGAACACAGACGTAATGTATGCCTGGCCCACACTTCGGCTCCTCGGTATTGTGACAATTTCATAGCAGGGTGACCCATTACGTGAGAAAGAATTGTTTTCTGTTTGGTGAATTTTAACTTCACTAGATGTATCTGTAGAAGCCATTATATAAATTCGTGGTGAATAGTTTCTTGGGTTGAGATTCTGAAGTAATTTTAACATCTCAGTCGTGTGACCTCCAGAACCAATAATAATTGCTGTCCTCAAAGGACGGAAACATTTCGCAACTGACTTCCTTGTTATTTTGTGTACACTATAAATAACATATATTGTTCTTGACCCGGCGAAAAGAATAAACAAGAGTAACAGAAAATATATCATTTTAAATCTATACTTTTTATAACCTTCTCATGCCATGTGTCACTCGTACAACTTTCACGCGTGGGAATTCCTCTAATGTTGACAATGTTGGCATCCCTGAAATGTAACATTGACCGCTTTCCTTTTCGGTAAAGACACACTCCAAACAATTATCTTTCAGAAAGATGGCTGTATTCTTAGTTGTAGTGCCCCGTAGTCTGGTTTCAGCTTGCTGACGTTGCAGAGGGTACCTTCTTATTCCCGCCGTGAGAATCTAAGACCCTTCTAATTATCTCTCACGTTTTGGTTTTGACTTAATACGTGATCCAGTTTGTACAGTGTGGAAGTATGTTGTGTTGCCATATTTTCAGTGAAACACGTTTCTGCCATTGATGTGAAGTGTCTTTTGAGATGTAAAGAGCAGCATGAAATCGAGAGTTTAGTTTAAAATACGGAGATAACTTGTATGTTTCTCTTCAGGTTTCTTGAAGATGGCTGTCTTCTGGGTTCTTGCGCTATGTAGTCTGGCAGAAGTTTACCTTTGTTTCAGAGGTTCTCGGGGCCTCCAACATCATGCAGCAACGACCTCTGAACCGTCGGTAAACACTAAGACTGCACGGCGCAACCCAGAAGACAGTCATCTTTAGACTCAGAGCCGTGGAAACCTCAAATCTTACTTCAGGTTTTTGACGTAAATACGTCTATACGGAAGGCTCATTGGGCTAAAAAGCGTAATGAAGATGTGTAAGATCCATATCAATAATGTGTAAATATGGACCGACAACAATGGTTATGTTACCTAAGAAACTAATTGTTACGTCATCTGTTTACTCTGCATTATTGTGTTACATTACTGCCGTCAACAATCCGCTTTCGTTATTGCGGAAAGAGCTGAGCTGTGAATCGCTTGTAGAAGAAGTGCGTTGGAGACTAGATAATTTTGTGCTGGTAAAAACGTTTTAGAATCTTATCTTATCTTATCTTATATAAGAATTATTACATTACAGAGACGTATTTACGTCAGATTCTCCGGAACCGTGGTTCTACTGTCAACTTTTTTATCAGTGGTGAGTGTGGAATTATTGTAGGAAGTCATCGCTGACAGACTAGCTCTGGGTTACACGCAATAGTTTTAGAAACTTTCTGAATTTAATGTTAACATTTTGTAAACTCTAGGGATGTCTTAATGCCTCTGTAAACTGTAACGCAGTGTAAAACCTACAATTGAGTGGCCAAGCCTCACGAATTGAGAAGTACGGATAATACCTCATTCTGTATTGTTACTGTCACGCCTACTATGAATCATGTATTTGTAATCTACGGTCTATCTCTTTCTTGGTCTCTCATACTAAGAGAGGGTGTTTGAGAACAGTGCTTATGATAATCTTTGGTCCTGAGAGGGATGAATCTACAGGATGCTGAAGGAAGTACGGAAATGTGTGCCTACATAATTTGTACTCTTCACCATGCTCAGCATCATTAGGAGTATCAAATCAAGGAATATAAGTTAGGTAGGGCATGTAGCAAAGGGACGCAAGAAATTGGCAAACATTTTTATTGAAACGGCTGAAGGCGGAAGACGTAAGCGTAGATGGGGGGATAATATTAAAATGGGTTAAAAGGGACCGGAATGGGAGGGTGTAGCTCACAACAGGGACTGGTTGCGAGCTGTTGTGCACACTGTAATAAACCTTTGGGTTCTGCTTGCGAAGGATTCTGCCGCGTTAAATTCCTTATGTTCGTGTTCTGTAACCTGTTTCTGTATGTATCGCACATAATTACTGTGCCGAGTTTCATATTGTGTGTTGAGCATTTCTTATTGTCACAGAATCTAATTAGTTTTAACGTGGCACTTTCATTCGTGTCTCGTTTGTGATCTGTGACTCCAATGAACATATTCGTCTTATGTTATCAATGTTCGGCATCCATGATTTTCGCCGGTATTATGATCTTCATGGTGTCATTTTGATAGATGTGTTTATGTAGTTAGTAAGTTTAGTAATTTGTTTTATTTCAGTTTTGCCAAACACCATTAAGGCGTAATTATCACGTTCTTGTGATATAATTGCTTAAACGGTAAGATAATCAATCAGTATTGAAATGTACAATTCCCCCAATGTATTTGCAACTCATGTGGGTGTGCTCTTTCTTTTCAATTAAAAACATTAATGAACGTTTATCTTTATCTTTACGATTTAAATGGTGATGAACAAACAAAGTTAATCGAAATGATAGTTCAGAATGTTGTGTAATGAATATTTATTTCTACAGATTCGTTCTTGCTACAATGAATGCCACTTTTTCAAAGGGTAGTGGAGAGGAACAGTCGTATCCACAACTGGATTTAAGTGGAAAACTAATAATTAAGGTACGGTATGTTCGTTTTTCTTTGCCAGGAGTGTTGCCAACCTTTCATATCAGTGATTGCAAGGCAACGATTTTGGTAGATGTAAATATATAGTCTTCACCACTTCTGTTTTGTGTATGAAGTATCCAATTAATGGTCATTATGTAATGGCTGTTGATGGTTTTAGACCATAGAAGGAACTTATTTGCATGCTTTAGTAGCTGCTGTGTTCTGTGTGCATGTGTCCTGTTTACACCCATGTGACAATCCCAGTACATGAACCACATTTATCTTCAGGATCACTTCAACCTAGAAAAATATGGGTAAGCACTTATAAGAGTACACAGCATTGTAATGAAGGACACAAACATTCATTAAAACTGCAAACAATACCAAGACTCTTTTTTTAACATTGTAACTGGTACATTAAAGTTGGTACACTGCAAGAGACAAAACACTAAATTATTCTTACTGTTATTGAATTCAAGTTCTGAAATTGAAAGAATGTAATATGCATTTTTTCTATTATTTATCACATGGGCGATAAATCTATAAATAAACAGTTCACTTTATAATTTAAAACCACACTTGGTTGCTAATCACAAAACAGCAGTGGACTTAACTGCTTTATGCATATACTGTAGGTGGTTTCCTACTAACCACCAAGCAGACAGGTCAGAAGGAAGTGGGAAGAGGCAGAAAGATTTTACCAGTATATTACAGTCTACATGTATTAGAAAACCAGATTCAGCACAGCTGCTAGATAAAGGCAAGCGTAGTAGAACATGTCTCATTGATTCGGTTGGTTCACTCACAGTGAAAGGATGAAGTGTTTGTGTATTTACATGTTTCACAGGCCCAGCTTGGTGATGATGTTCGGCGTATTCCAATACATAATGAAGCAATAACATATGATGAGCTGGTTCTTATGATGCAACGGGTATTCAGGGGAAAGCTCAGCAGCTCTGATGATATTACCATCAAATATAAAGATGAAGGTAACTGATGCATTTAACCTTTATAATGCAGATTCGTGTGATATGTGGTTGAACATTAAGGTGACCTTGCTGCATAGAGATAAGGTGATGGGCTGTGATGTCAAAGGTTTCAAATTTGAGACTGCATTCTTCATCTTTCATCTCTTGGCAGTGTCAAAATGTTGCATATTTAATGACGATAGGTTTTTTGAGTGGTTGGTCTTGGTTCTCTAGTGTTAGCTTGGTTGTATACCTTGTCGAAGGCAATCTGCCAGGTGAGGAGGCTTGCATGCTCAAATGACCCTTAGGGCTATGCCGGCCGGAGCTTTGGCTCATGGTAGGGTCACCCAAGCCGGACAGGTCTAAGGTGATGCGCCAGACTAAGAGTGATACCCTGGTCCTCCAGGTTGGGGGTTGGGCATAAGGCTAACAACCTTTCACCTTAAAAAAAACATTGTTACGAACACATTAACCAGGCCTTGGACCAGGACGGACTCTTTGGCACGACCATGGCAATTGAAAAAGGATATGAGAAACTGCATAATGATGAGCTTAAAAATCTGTACTCCTCCCCCAATATTGTCAGGGTGATTAAGTCGAGAAGAATGAGATGGGCGGGGCATGTAGCGTGCATGGATGGGACAAGAGGTGTGCACCAGGTATTGGTTGGGAAGCCTGATGGGAAGAGACCTCTGGGGAGACCTAGATGTAGATGGGAGGATATTGTCAGGCGGGATCTATGGGAGATAGGAGTTGAAGGAAACTGGATTTTGTTGGTCCAGGACGGTCTGGTGGAGGGCTTTGGTTAATTCGATGATGAACCTTCAGGTTCGGTAAGCCATCTAGTTAGTTAGTTTGGTTGTATCCATTTTGGCAGAAAACATTATAGTTGCCATATGCAGAGTGTGAAGCGTGGGAACCAGTACTGTATGCTGTAAGTGTTGGGAATGTCAGGGTCATAATTTGGGCCAGAGTTCTTAGTTCAGGTTACGCTAGTCTTCTCTGGTGGAATTGGTGATCCAACCTTAGATGTGGATTCCCTCATCCTTATTAAGCAGCGAATGCTGTGATGGATAAAACCATATCTAAGGGTATTGTAAAGAATATTGTGCTACAATTGGATGAGTTTAGATGGTTAAAAAGTATACCTGTGCATTAAAATGAGATCTCTCATCAATGGGAATTTTTAATTTTGCCACATAATAACTGCTGCCTAACTTAGAGTCACGGTGGCCTTTATTAGTCACAAGTAGGGTTCGGATGTTCATGACATGTCATATTTTTATTGGGGCTTCTATTTTCATTCTAAACTAAAGTTAAACACTAACTGGGTTATCCTAATCACAATTATGCTGTTTTTATATTGCATATAAATGCATATTTAGGTCATTTATATGTGTTTGGTCATATTTGTAGTTAAATGCATATTTCGGTTATATTTTGAGGATAAGATTCATATTTTGGTTATATTTTAAACTTTTACTTGCATCCACATTTCTCAGACACTTACAGTGAATCCCTGTGTGAAATGATGGTGTCTGCGAACTGAACAAAGTGAACAATGAGCAGTTCAAATTTTTCTTGGAGAAAAACTTGACTCAGTTAATTCCAGACGAATCAATACTACGAAAAAGCTATGTACCTGCCTGTTATGAAGATGTTCTGAAAAGAATTACATTTACTGTGGGCGACAGTAAGATTTGGATTTATGTTTATGAAACAATGGATGACTGCGGCAAATATGTAGCGAATGTCGTTATTGACACACACTTTGCCAAACGCCCTGGTGACTTATTCCTTCTTGATACAGTAAACCACTCCTATATCGATATAATTTTTGATAACGTCATGAAACGTTTGTGATGTCTCAAGTTACAAGACCATATTGTGCGACAATCTAATAAGATTTTCATTTGAGACCTTAAAAATGCAAATCGTTACATATTGTAATGCTGCCAAGAAAGGAGAATGAAGAAAGGTACTTAATATTTTGAATTTTGTTTATTTATTTATTTGTAATTAATGAATTTGAAATGCATGAAAGACTCTTCTTAAAATTTATCTTATTTTTGTAGGAGCACGTATACTCAACATCTGATGCTGATCCAAAACGAGGCATTTACAGCTTAAAGCGACTGAGGTTTTTGATTAAAGTTGATAGGAAATCAAGTAATGTAATAGTTGTACATGCATATGTAAATAATTAACATGATTGAAATACAAAATGATTTTTTAAATTTTAGCAAATATTTTTTCATAACAAATTAGGTCATATTTCGCTATTTTTGGGGCATATTTCCATGCATATTTCTCAGGTTTTTAGGTCGTGAACATCCGAACTGTAGTTATGACATTCACGAATATAACAAGGTGTAATTTGAGTGTTGTGTTGTGATAGATGGGGATCTGATCACCATTTTTGACAGCTCGGACCTGGCATTTGCTGTTCAGTACAGTCGCATCCTGAAGCTTCAGATTCTGGTTGGAGGAGAGGACAAAGCGAATCAGCGCAACCAGAGCTTGCAGCCTGTGCAAGTGAATCACATCCGACGTGAACTCCAACACATCCGAGATCAAGTAAACCATCTTTTAGACTCAATAGAGCCTCGAGCTGTGGAAGTGACCAGCTCCACAGCAGAGAATCGTAGTGAGTAGAGAGATTTATTCTTGAAGACAAGAATTTGTTAGATGTAAATATAGTAATATCTTAGGTGCAAGTTTCTCTTGTAAAAAAGATTTCCCTAAAAATATTATTATGGTTCAATAAAGAAAAGAAAAGAAATTAAAAACATTTTATAATAAATATTTACAAATGAGTTGTTTAACATGAATATTGATTCTTTGTCACTGAACATTTCTTGTCTAAATCAGTTTTATTTATTTACATAAAATACCAGACATTTAAGAAGGGCTTTTAACCAACCCGTCCTCTCTGAATGTAGCCCTCAGTTGGTCCATTGAAGTTCAGTGTATGTTGAAACACACGTGTCATTGGAAATCACCCTCTGGAAAAAAGTTAAAAATGGCAAAAGTTGTTGAGTGCCTTTAGTAATGAGAGTTTTGTTGGAAGAAATTTCATTTCGTATTAATGTGCTGCCATGAAGTAGAAGTAAAGAGAGCCTGGATGAAGGGTTGTATGTTTTGTATGAGTATGTGTTTGTGTGCACGTGCATGTGTGCCCATGTAGGAAGATACTATTCAGTGATGTGCTTAGGATTAGTCTTAAGATCACATCTATAGTGAGAAAGTAGTGTGAAAGAATAAATGCTGGAATGTGACTGTAGAAGGAACAGTGCCTGTTGATGTCTGTAGGGATACCTAAACCTGCCTGTTCTCTTGATATTAATGAAATTATTATTAGACAAACCTAATTTTGTGCTCAAGTTTAAGGTTAAGAGTTATATTTTCAAGTGTTCACTATAATTAACTAATGAACTTTCTGGCAGCAGAACTTGCTAGTCCAACACTGACAGCACCAAAGCCCGCCTTTGGACTCAATCCTGAGCTAACTCAATCCATTTACCATCCTCACAGCCTATATTCCTAAGATCCATCTTAATAGTATTCTCCCATCTCCTTCTTGGTCTTCCCAGTAGTCGTTTTCCATAAGGGTTTCCCACAAAAATTCTGTATGCACCCCCTTCGTGCTACATGTTCAGCCCATCAGAGCCTCCACGTTTTCAATGCCCTCACTATGCTAGGTTACCCATACAATTCATACAGCTCCTCATTATGTAATATTCTGAATTCCCCACTTATTTAAATTTTCTTCGGCCCAAATATCTTCCTGAGCGCCTTATTTCCATACACTTGTAATCTATGTTCTTCCTTCAAGGTAGCAGACCATGTTTCACAACCATGCAAAACAACAGGCAAAATTATTGTTTTATATATCTTTAGTGTTTTGGATAGCAGACGGGATAACCAGATTCATTCATTCTCATGAACTATTTGTTTCCAGTTTAAATTAATAGTTATCAGGTATAGGTCTTGAACCTGCACATGCGATCTTCACATTAATGGCATTCCCTTACCCTATTAATTTGTCTTTGAAGGAACATAAGCAAGTGCTTGAAGTATAACCCTCACCTCTGTATAACCATTAGACTTGGGCACAGGACTCGGAAAAGTCTTTAACATTAATTCATGTTTCTTCAAATTAGGCAGGCATATAGTCATCATTTCTTAATAGACGTCTAGCGTAAATAATTTAAATTACTGGAAAGTAGAGTAAAGCACATATGAGCAAATACAAGAGTACAAATGACTGGAATTATGATTCTAGTTTTACATCTATGTAACTTCCAATTTGGGACTTGTTTCAAGTGCTTCATTTTTGTTGCACAAATTGTATCTATAGGCAGGGCTGTGGAGTCTTAAGAACACTTTCGCTACTGTGTGGGCCGCCGGCGGCCTCACGCTTAGGGAGATTCAATGACGCGTTGAGCCACATGGTGTGGGTGCCTTGTAACTTTGGCTCCAGTACCTTAAGAATACAAACTGTCTACAAACCAACAGATTTCTGCAATAACCATTAGACGTATATTTAAATACTGGGATACTGGGAACAACCCGTTCTTCAAGTGCCTGAGCACTGCGGGTCCCAACTTTTCGTTGGCTTGATCTATAGACATTCGGTAGGACTCCTTGGATGAGGGATTTGCCCTTTGTAAGGCATATACCTGTACACAGGACAGCACAACACAGAAAAACACGATCCATGGCTTGAGTGGGATTCGAACCCATGGCCCCACACCTGAGACCGCGCGGCCATTGCGGATCCCGTATATTTAAATATAGATTATAAATCTAATAAAATAGCCTGATGATTAACATGGAGGTGATGAAATCGCTTGTGGTACCATTTACCATTTTAGTAGGTTTACCATTATTAATACATATTGAGCTTTCATGAAAAAGTAGGAATCGGAGCCGGAGTTGAAGTCGGAGATTTTAGTACCGACTCCACAGCCCTGTCTACAGGAACATTTTTCTGAAGATTCCATCTATCTTTTCCACTCAGATTTGGTTGAAATTTACTACTGTATGTTGTAACAAGAATTACTCCTCTAAAAGTATTTCAGAATTTTGACTTGGAAGTTAGAAATGTGTTTAACAACAAGCTGGTACTATGCATATGAAATGTTAATGTATGAGTGAAAGGAGGTAAGAAGTTTTTATGTTATTTCTTGCACCTTGAGTATTATTTACTTCTGCCTCCCTGTTTTACAGATGGAGTTCCTGAGAGGAATAGTGCTGCATCAAAACTGAGTTCTAGAGAGTTTGACCCCCTACAAGAACAGGCATGGCTGAAGAAAAACCATAGTGCAGAGACGATTGGGACCGGAAATATAACGGAAGAGGCTCAACCTGAAGGTAACATTATATAGAGCTATTATTTTTTTAAGTTTATTTACATACAGTTGGTTCTGTTACATGGGTGATAAATATGTGTTCTTTTGTGGTCTGTGCTTAACATTCTGCTCTCCTTTTAAATGAACTTTTATAAACAGGTTTTCATTCATTCTTTTGGTGAAAAATTGGAACAGGTAAAATTATTTTATTCAACAAAAGTATTATAAACCTATACTTTTGTCAAACTAACATATTTTTCACAGCTATTATTTGTTTCCATAGTACAAGAAATTGCTTTTTTAATAGGAAAAACACTTCCTGAATGTCTTACAAACTAATGAAATAGCTACTTAATTAAAACACTCTTCTTGATACATATTCTTCTCTTACCACTGATTCATTATTTAGTTTTCCAAAAAGTCTCATTGTGATTTGGAATCTTGAAAGTTCATCACTTCAATGTGAAAGTGCATCTTTGGACCATGTCCTTAATCAATTCAGTCCAGTTCATATCCCCACAATCAAATTTTTAAGGTCTGTTTAAATTAATATCCTTCACTTGTTGCATTGGTTTTGTAAGTAGTCTTTTTCCTTGAGGTTTTCCAGTTCACATTTTGTATGCTTTTCTTGTTTCATCATACATCATGCATGCCCAGTCTGTTTCATCCTCTTGCAAAGGAAATAGTGAGTTTGGCCCAGAATTCATATTATGTAAGTCTATTAAAAACTGATTTAAACATCATGAATATTTTTTCATAAAAATCAGTTACCTCATATGTTGTGTGTTTATGTAATCAAGCTGCTGTTTCTGAAACTGGGCGAGGGAGTACACCTGACAGTATTGGCAGTTCGAGCTCTCGGCAAGTCACTTCAGGGTTTGAGTCTGGTGGACAGCAGCAGCAGCAGTCGTCAGGCTTCCAGCCACCGCCATTGTCTCAGCCACTGCCACAGCAGCAGCAGCAGCTTCCTACTTCACAGGGCTACCAACCTCCTGAACAACCCCCACCCCAGTCTGTTCAACCTTACCAACAGCAAGGTAGTGTAGCATGAGCTGAGAATTTAATGTAGCAGTTTTTCAAACTTTTCTGTTACTTCTGCTGGAGAAAACTTACTGTGGAGATAAAATATTGTGTACCAAACCTAACTACAGTTATTTTTTAGAAAGAAGTCTTAATGTGAATACTTGTATTTTCTCTCATTATATAAGAGATTAAAAAAATAGCAAATGGAGAAAATTACACAGTGAGGAACTTCATAATTTGTACTCTGTCTAAAGGGTTTGACAGAATATGTAGTAGCATTCATGGGGAAACAAATACTGAATTGTGGTTGGTAAACCTCATGGAAAGAGATAATTTTGAGAGTTGGGCCTCGAGGAAAGGATAATATTGATTAAAGAGGTGGGCTGTAAACATGTGGTCTAGATGTAACTGGCTCAAGATAGGGTCCTGAGGCAGGTTTTCTAATGATGGTGTTTAACCTTCAGATCCCATAAAATAAAATTTCCTGATCATCTGAATAACTTATTTGCTGAAGACCCTGTGTGATTAAGTTAAAATTATTTAGGTAGGAAGTTAGTCAGTCAAAGCTTGACTTACGTGCAGTAAGCTACTGCATTTTAAGCTTTCAGAATGATTTTTCAGTGATGTTTGTGTGTAAGTTCAATATTACTCGCTTTTTTAGATATTAAAGTAAGGAAAAGATCATTGTATTAAACTTTTGTTATACAGAATGGTTTTCATTTATTAAATCATTAAAAAAAGTTTGTATTTATATTTCTGTGTAGAAACATAGTAGAGTGATCGTAGATCCACGTGCAGAATCATGTATTTATGAAGGGCATGTTGCAAAGATGATTGTAGATAGCATTTTTTTTTCCAGGATTTCCTGGATATCAAGTCCAGCCAATGTTTATGGGTGGGCAAGTTATGAGTCAACAAAATCCTGGCATGCTGGTGCATGGACAACAATCATTAGGTCAACCTAGCTTTTCTTCACCATACCAAACATACCCACCAGTACAACCCGGGTGAGTTGGTTGCCATAAACTGTCAGATTCCTTGTGTCTTAACTGTGTATATATGTTTTGCTTCCAGCCAGACCTAGGCTTCACTCCCTTGTAATAAAATTATAATTTCATAAAATTTCAAGCATTGCAGACATGTTACAGACATAATTTTTAAATAGCATATGTGAGGGGCTTTTGTGTCAGTCATCGTAGTGCTTAAATTTCTGAATCCTGAACTTCATTGAAAACTAAAACCTGACAACAAATTTTATTACATTCTTTAAAGTTTCCAATTTTTAACTAAATAATTAGTGATAAAATTATATTATATTATATTAAATATTTAAAAAAAATCATTTAAGAAATCTTTTAAAATTATCTTGTTGTATTAAGGAATATGAAATTTGGTGTTCATTGTTTTATAAATGTTTAATATATGAGATAAAGAGATGGATTGTATGAAAACTGTATAGCTTTCAGAGGATGTGTAACAAACTCTTTAAATTTTATAATGGTAATACAGAATGTGTCGTATGGCTCAGAATGATGGACTTACCAGAAATAAAAGCCAAATAGAAGTAGCAGTGATGATTCCTGAAAGCTCTGACTGTGCATAGAGTACTTGTACTTGGTTTTTAAGTATGGTTCAGATACAGGAAACAAGCTGTAACTGTAATACAAAGGTAAGAGAATATCAAATAAGATGACTTAAACATTTGGAAACTGAAAGAAAACACCAAGTACATCCATAGATTTGATTGTGGTGTCAGTTTTAACACTTTCATATTTAAATTTTTAATGCAATTTCAGTGGAATTTTCATTAAATTTGAACTCTAAACAGGCTAAATTACCTTCTTCATGAAGGTGATTGTTATTTAAAATCTGAAGAATATGTCTGCTCTGAAAATTGAGGCAGTACATTCCTCAGTAGTAGCAGTAACCACTTATGAGCCTGCATGGTGTCACAACCCAGAAGACTACAATCTACATGGTTGTTATCATTTATTTTTAGTCAGACTTTTGTTTCATTTATACATTCGTTTTATAGTTTCTATAGATAACTTTAAAAACATAATTACATAGCTACATCTAATTGTTTGATGTGTTCCAATTGTTCATTTGCAGATCCTTGCATTTTTAACCTTTATTCTCAACAGATTTAACAAATAACTAACTAGATAGCTTACAGAACCTAAAGTTTCATCACCGAACTAACCAAAGCCCTCCGTCGGACCCTGTCCCGGGTCAACAAAATCCGTTCTCCTTCAACTCCTATCTCCCATAGATCCTGCCTGAAATTATCCTCCCATCTACGTTTAGGTCTCCCCAGCGAACACCTCTTGCCCCATCCATGCACACCACATGCCCCGCCCATCTCATTCTTCTTGACTTAATGACCCTGACAATACCTGGGAAGGAGTATACATTTTTAAGTTCATCATTACAACAGATTTAACAATGTTTTCAAATCTGAAGAGAAAAACCTTTCATGGATTCTCTGAATTTCTGGTGAGGGAAATTAGAATTGAGTTTCCTACGCAGTCCATAAATGTGACAGGAATTCCCCCTTCGAGTATAGTTTTGTGACAGAACACCTACATGTTACTAGGAACTTGGCAAATAAATTACATGAGTTATTTAAGGTTATGAAACAATTCTTTCTAAAATGTTTTTCATGAGATGGCATTTTCTATGTAGTCAAAAAGACTACATAGAAAATAGTGATGTTATGGGCAATTTCCATAGAAGACTACAGTCAACAAGTTTGATTAGGCTCATCACGAAAGTCGTAGACATGCGTATATTGCTAAAACTTGTGAGAATTGATTTTCTAGGATATCTATGTACATCCATTGCACCATTTAATATCAGGTATCAGCTATCAATGTTTGATTCCTTTCAGGTATCCTGGACCTCAGAAGGGTGGAACATCAACTGCAGGTTACCGACCAAGCAACCCATCTCAACCAACACAACCACAGAGCTATCCTCAGGACTATAACCCTCAACAAAGTGTTTTTGCACCCCCACGATTCACTACTGCACCACAACCACAACCCCCTACAACTGGTAACCCCTACAGCAAAGGTGCTTCATATAGTCGCCCTCCATCACAACCTGGCTACCAGTGAGGGGTATTGAGCTGCATGAATGGAAAATGGAAGGAGATCCCTGAGTTATGACAGTTTATATTTGAATATGCTGTCAAAATGCTTAGTAGTACGAGGGTTGTATACAAATGATTTAGACTGTAACCTGAATTATGTGATCCTTGATGGTGGTGGCTCCCAGTTTACACTTCGGCCCGTTCCACATATTCTCCCTGGAGGTCGATTCACCGTTGCCATCTCTCTGGCAATTTCCGTATTGCCTCATGAAACCATTGTTTGGGGGTGTCTCGTTCCCACTCCCTTTGTTGGAGCACGGTGAACCCCAGTGACTGCACGTGCAACTGTGTTCAATTCCCCGATAATGACGCCTTACATGATGCTGTCAGGGAGTGGGTATGAGACACTCCCAAACAATGGTTTCGTGAGGCAATACAGAAATTGCCAGAGAGATGGCAACGGTGAATCGACCTCCAGGGAGAATATGTGGAACGGGCCGAAGTGTAAACTGGGAGCCACCACCATAAAGGATCGCATAATTCAGGTTAGTCTAAATCATTTGTATATGCCCCTCGTATGTTTGTATTTCAACCAAGTATCTCTTGTATGATGGAATTCTTTTGAATTCAAGTTTTATTGCTTCAGTTTATTATGTTTTAGGAAATTTAAGATTGTCACTTGTTGCCTGTAGTTGTGGACACCAATCATACAACTTACCAGTTTCATGTGTCTAAGACGCATCTTATCTTGTAAAATGCTTAAAATCACAAAAACTACCAACCTGGAACTTGTATTTGAAAGAAAATTGAATCCAATTCCTTCGATTAATTTGTGTCCACGTTTTATTTTCACTGCCATTCATATATAATTGTGGCATTTAATTGTTGAATGATTATCAGCGTTAACACTCTTGCTGCCAAACATTTAAATACAATCTGTAATTATATGCCAGAGCTTAAAACCATGTGTGAGGTTTGGCATTGTCTGAAAATGAATTGTCTCACTCTCTTTGTACTTGAAAAATGATATCAGATTCTCTTTCAATGAAAATTTGTCATAAATCATTGTTCATTAACATTTTGTTAATTCAAAGTGCTTGGGTCAAATAATTCTAGCTTTAAATTGTGTAATTTTGAATATCTTTTTTTTGCTGTGGACTTACCTGTGGTATCGAGTTGAAATATTAATTTAATAGTGTGATATTAACATTGACACAGCCTCCTGTCTAACAGGTACTGGTGTCCTTTCCTAGGAGGAAAGTGCAGCTGGGGTGTAATGCTGACCACTCACCCCTATCTAGTGCTGAGGTTAAGAATGAGTAGAATCTATACTTCCTCTTCTCTCC
>NW_019060395.1:290165-313663 GCF_000696155.1 Zootermopsis nevadensis | reverse complement strand
AAGCACCTACATGGCGTATAGCCGGACAGCTTTACTTTACTTACCAAGTAAAATAGGTCAAAAGAGATTTTATTACAACCACTGCTTAAATTTAACAGACTTAAAAACATAAAAGCAAGTCTGTGAACAACTTGTCAAAACTTAATATTGGGTTATTGTTTGTTAAAATGTTATTGTTGATCTTTGCTTCGAAGATGGCTTGTAAGTCTTCCATCTTCACAATCAGCATCACTTGTACTAATTTCTTTGTCAAATGCTGATAGTGTCACAGAAGCATCTTTCTGAGTTGGGCGCACTGGAAGCAGCAGGGACATCCAAACTTGTTGCTGTATTTTCTTCAGTAGTTGGGATAAACTGTTCTACATTTAAAAACTAATCAAAGTCCCTGGCAACCTACATGACCTTACATTTCCACCTAGTCACTGTTATCTCGGTCATCTTCAGTGACAGCAGCATCTTTGTTGCCAAAGCAGCATTTATAAAAACTGTTCTTAATAACTGAAGATGTGGCAGATTTGCAAACTACAGCAATACCTCGCATGGCTTCCATGACATACCATTTCCTAATGTATGTTGCCCTCACCAAGAATCAGACATCACTTTTCTGGAGTTTTACCCTCCTGTGTTCTCTTCCTAGTCTCAAGGAATAAGCATGCCAGTTTTGATGCAGATTGGTTTGTCCTTTCTCGAGCTATAAGTGAACATACATACCCATTATTTCAGCTATATACGATACGTTTTGAACATAAATTATTTAAAGACAATGTCAGTAGTTCAGACTATGTAGTATTAGATTATAGGTTGGTTAATGAATTGGGATATGGAAGAAAGTGGTCATGGCCTGACCTGCTAACCTCGCATTTGCCTAGATTTGAACCCAGGACCTCTTGAATACATTAGCAAGAATACTAACCAATTGTCTGCAGCATTTGGTAGGTATGTCATGATCAACTAACTCACTGTGAAAAATGTAAAGACAACATGTAATTGGTGGGCCAGCTGCAGTATAATATCAAGGAAAGAAGAAAAGAGCACAGCATTAATGGTATCTTCTTCAATTGCATTGTAGGTTTTAGAACTACAGAAGTAGTTTTTGTCAAGTGGAGAATATCTTGCCTAGAGAGCAAAATGAGGTTTGAAAGGAGCAATGCATGCAAGGCCTTGGGCACTAAGAGGGGGTGGTGTAATTTACCTTTAATATAAAATGCTTGTGTTTTTGTGGGCCTCTTACTGCAGCACTGCATTTTCAAGTGATAACATACAGCAACCAGTCTGACCATCTAAGTTATTCTAAAAGTGTACAGTAGCTGACAAGTGAACAGTCTTATTTTATTACATTGTTCCTTTGGTGAGTGTTGATAATGTATGTAAAGTGTAATTTGTATCTATAATGGAATGTGAATCACTTATAAATTTGGATGACTTTCTTCAAATAATTCACCTATGTCAGTATACACCACTTCAATTAAATTTTATGAAAGTGCTGTATTCAGATCCCATAATTCTGCCATTTGTTATATGTTCCAGAAACCACTGAATCAGTACATCCTATGTTCAAGTATCTGCAGATTTTGTACACTCAAGGTAATGCAGTTGGTCAGTGGATATGTACTTACTGTATTATGATGGCAGTGGTTTGATATATTACAGGTGCTTGATATCATAACAATGAATATCATGAAGTATATTTCAGTGAACTCTTATCTGTATGTATCCATTTAATTTGGAATGTGTTGTGCAGCAAATTATTTATGATTTGTGTATCTGCTTGAAACAGTGTTGGTTCATCTTGTTTGCAATTAGAAATAAACAGAAATCGATTAGTAGAAAAAAAATTTCCGTTTAGTTGGGTACATAATCTGAAAATAGGACAAGCTTAAGAAGACAAATGTAAGTTTCAAAGGTTCTACATATACATATTAATACTGGATTGGGAACTTGGACATGGATGAAGGCAGGTAGTAGACTTAAGGCAGTAAAGGTGTTTTAAGAAGTATAGAAGGATAAAACAAAATAAATGAAAACCTAGAATCTGGAAGGTAAATTAATAAAAAAAAAAAGATTTTATGGACACATTTTAAGAATGGAGACTCCCAAATAAGGTTTTGAACATAAAGATAGAATGAAAGTAAAAGGAAAATGCCCAAGAGGAAGTCAAAGATGGGGAAAGGTATGCAGCCCTTGCAGTGGCTGCTGTGAGATGGAGTAAAGTACATCATCTCAAGGGGCTGATCTCCAGTGAACGTACTTTGGAGATTCTGGCAAGGAGATGTCTGCCTCAGAATGAAATGCTGCAAAGAAGTGCTAGCATCAGTCATATATACATGTTACTCCAGGTACCCCTGGACTGTGACTTTCTCTCTGAGAGCATTCTCCATTTATAGCATCCAGGCTGTGTATTCGGGAGAGCAACCCTCGTTAGAGGGTCAACCATGCTGTCATATGGTACCCAGTGGTCCACTAGGGTGTGCGCCCTGTGTACTTTATTGTTATACCATGTGACGTACCCTTGCCCATTTGTAATGTGTAATATCCCAACGCAGAAGCAGTGACCAGTTTGATGTGAGCCTGATGAAACCGAGACAAGTTCGACCCATAGGCGGTTGTAGTGAGCGTGGAAATGTCTTAGAAAGAAATTCTTTCGAATATCTTTTGCAACCTAGTCTTAAATGTTTTAACCTCACAATTAAGACAATAAGTTTATGTATATGGTCATGGCAGAACAACAGTTTGCTTACGTTGTTGTGTCATTGAGTTGTTGATTTCATGATTAATATTCAGAGGAAATTACTAGTAACTCATGAACATTCATTACGTTACTTTTGAAATAACATTTTTCTGGCATTGCATCCGTTGGTGGTCACTAGTTTCCTCTATAGTATCGGTCATGTTTCCAAATATAATTTCCTAGCATGGAATCGTCAAGACTGACTGCAATATAACGGATTTCGAGATTTTGCTGTTATTTACCTTCGCTATCTTGTAGCTGTGCTTACGGCAGTTAGATGCGGTCGATTGTACGGCGTTTGACTGAAATGTGATATTTAAAGGGGGTTTCGAAGCAATTGCCTGTGTTGTTGTGCATGTTATTTACCATCACAAAGATAGCCACTACTTGAAAGGCTCGCTTGGCTTTTGAATTGCTTGAATAATCTCTGGTAGTGAGAAAAAAAGCATACTGTACATTTCCGCAAAGTGCGTGTTGGAACATGTTGGGTTATGAAGATGATCCTGTTATTGAAAAATGTGATGAAAATGTTGATGATCGTATAACGAAGCCGACGTCATTTACTGGTATGTTGTCAAGGTGTTGTAAGATATTCAGTCGTATCTAATCTAGGACGAATAACATACATTTTCTTTTTTGTGTGTGTGCACTTTATAGAATGTAGGGGAAGTATGAAGTTAGGTTTTCCATGACAGTAGTTTAATTTAAAGGAATTGCAGATTGGGTAAGTAATCATGTTGTAATTTTCCAAGAACAGTATTTAGTCTTAATTACATATAATGGATCGATGTTTGTTTTAACATTTTTCTTCTAGATGCATTTGGCAGCCTAAAAAATTCGGAATTTTACAAGGAACCTGTTGAAAATTGCAATAGTAAAGCGAGTACCAGCGGGTCATCTAAGGCAGTTAGACCTAGTGTCAGTAAATCCAACCCAATACTAGTCAGTCCACGACAGGTGAATTTTCAATTGTAATGACTGGTGCATGTGTGGTTCAGGTTTGTGCGAAGGGCAGTTCATTTGGGATTTGTGATGGACAAAGTGGCACTGGAATAGGTATTTTTCTGTATCCTTTGATTTTCCTCTTTTAACATCATTCCACCACTGCGTGATATTTGCTTGTGTATTTTCTGTTGGGAAAGCCTGCCATTACACCCTGCTGTGAGCCAGTTCAGTCCAGCCCAGTTTCACATCCCCAGAGTTTAGTTCTTCAAGATTAATCTTAATATTTTCTTGCCATATTGAGGATTTCCTCCAGTCATCCTAATTCTTTAATGGCCTGATGCATGGGCTCAGAGATAACTTAAGGTTGCTGCTTATTTCTTTATTGCTTTAGGTTGAGGTCTGCCAACCAATAGTTTTATGCATTTCTTTGCAGGATTAATCCCCCTGAAATCCAGTCACCTCTTACCTTCTTTTAGTGCTATATATTTTTTTTTATTTGTCTTATCACATTTGAAGCTTATACATTTCTCATTCTGCAGACAAAAGGCATGGAAGTAAGAAATGTGATTAAATTATCTCTTATAAACAGAACCTACTCCTTGTAGTTGGAACACAATGCTCTATGCCTGTATATAAATAATTAAACTTACATTATTTCATTTTTTTCCCTTTGGGCAGTGTGATGAGACGTTTCATATTTCTATAACTATCTGAACACTCATATTTTCAACTCTGAACTCCCGTAACTTAGAGATGTTTTGTAAGAGACTATTCTGGTTAACTGCTACATTTTACAAGAAAAGTCTAAAAGTAGTCTGATAATTCACGTGGTGGTGATGAAATTTCTTATGGTACCATTTACCATTTTAGTAGGTTTACCATTATTAATACATATTGAGCTTTTATGAAGGAGTCGGATGTTTTAGTACCGACTCCACACTCCATGCGAGTCCATGATCTTATTTGCAGTTATCTCACAAACTCATGACTACATTTGCATGCCTCTGTGTGTTGTGTTGCAAAGTATAAAGAGTATGAATGGAAATCTGTGAAGTAGTGTAAGGAAATGGACAGATTTCATACCTACATAAATAGGCACAAAATCCATAATTGAATTTATATAAATACAAAGATGTTTGTACATAAGAGATCTTCTCTTCCTGACTTGCCTAATTTAAGTCACATTTATGTTCAGAGAGGCAATCCACTTCTGAAGTCAATCCTCAATGTGCCTTGGGAATATGAAGAGATTACTCCAGATTATGTTATGGGAAGAACAACGTGCGCCTTATTTCTCAGCCTGCGATATCATAACCTCAATCCTGATTATATAAATGAACGATTGAAGCAGCTTGGGAAGCAGTATGAACTGCGGGTGCTCTTAGTACAGGTACCACTTGCTAGCTCTAACGTATCTTCTTTTTCCTACCTCCCCACTTCAAGTTATGAGCATATTAAATGGAATGACTGTCTCATTTCCAAATTGAACCTGTCATCCTTTTGATGTCATACAGAGTCTGACAGAGAACATTGTTCAATTCTGAAAGTTTGTCACGATGGTATGTTGTTGATGCAAACTATTTTCTGGACATTATCCATCATTCAAGACTAAACAAAACCAATAAAACATGACGTTTTTGAGTTTGGAGTCTATCTCCAGAACGTTATGTTTTATTTTCTATAGATTTGTGAATAAGTAGTAATTAGGTTACTGTTGATTGCCTGAGATAATACATGTATGTATTTGTATCTTTTCTAAAGGGAGGTATACCTACATCACTTGATATATATATTTATTTATTATGATAGAAGAAGTATTTGTATATAATGAACATTAGAAAGCATCATATTTTGATATAAAATTCACACCATACTAATTGTAACCAGCAGTTTAAATGTCTGAGCAGACACTGTCAGGCCTGTATATAATAATTCTGCGTAAAAAATGTGTTACAAGGAGTTGGTGTTTTAAGTACTAACATATAATAAGAAAAGCGTACAGAATTTTGTTTGAATAACCTCTTAGAAAGTGGCCAGTTATAATATAAAAAGGAAATATGTACTTGTAGTAAATTGGTTCTTGGGTAAAGTTGAGTAGGTTGTGAGGATGTGAAGTAGCTCAGAACCATGTCTCCACTGAGAAGCTTTGTCATTAACAATATTAAACCAAGTCAAATTCTACTATCACAGTATTAGTTGCCTGAATGATTAATTATGGTTGTCTCTATAGTATTTTATGGTAGTTTGCATTTCTTTGTAGGTAGACACAAAGGATCCACACCATGCGCTAAAGAACCTAACAAGAATCAGCATTCTGACGGATGTAACACTGATGTTGGCTTGGAGTGCTGAGGAGGCAGGGCGCATAATAGAAACATACAAAATTTTTGAAAATAAGCCACCAGACATGATAATGGAGAAGCAAGAAAGTAGTCCATATCAAAAGGTATTAACTACACAGAAGAGAGTGCATGAGAATCTAATAGTCTGCCCATCATGAAATTCCCAGCTATCCATGAAACTTGAACATGTTTAAAAGATCCTACCATCAGACCTCATCCTGATCCATTCAAATACATTCTCTCTCATTCCCAAATATTTTAAGTTTGCTTTAGTTTCTTAAGATTTATTACCTGTTTTGTTTTATAGTTTTGTTTGGCGTTCTGGTGATGAGACTTGAATGTGTGTGTTATTAGTTTTCCTACACTTACTTTTAAACTTAGCTCCTTAGTTGCATACAGTAGACTTCTTGTATTTTGCGTTATTGTCTTCTTGTTTCTTCCCCATTGAATTAGTTGGGACAAGTGTAGACTTGCGGCTGATGTATCCCATTTAGTTCCAGTCCCTCTTTTTTCCTTGAACCTTTTTAGTGGCATATTCTAAAGTAAAGCATAAAGGCAATGGGGTTAAAACATTTTGTTCAGATTACTATGGATACAAAATGCATCAGTTTTCGTCTGTGTGGACTTTGTTGTAATTATTGTTTAAACACATTTTAGTTTAATAGAAATATCAAAATCAATGAAAATGTCGTACATTACGTCTCTCATAATTGATTCATATGCGTTCTTTAATTCTGCGAACAGCTAATTATTATCTTGAAAGACTTCTGTTTGATACTTGTACCGTTCCATTCAGAATAATATTTTATTCAGCCCAGAAGATAGAAAACAGCAATTTTTTTCCCTCATAGAACATTTACTAAAGTTGCTTTATACAGTGAAAAGGTCAAAACTCACTTATGCTGCATAAAGTGAAGCTTTTGCGACGACTGAAGTTGATTAAGGATTCTCAGGTTACAAGCCGTGTCAGGTGGCTCAATGGTGAATATACTTATGCTGTTTGTGTATCTGATTGTGAAAGTTTCTTGGCTCCAAGCGGATACATTTGGCAGATAACTATTTGTTGCAGCTGATGAGTGCATTGACAACTATTCGTTCCATCAACCGTACAGATGCAACAACTCTTCTTACGACGTTTGGTTCACTTGAGAAAATCCTGCGAGCAACTCCTGAGACCCTAGGACTCTGCCCTGGTCTGGGCCCCCAGAAGGCTAATAGACTGCACAAGGTTCTGCATCAGCCATTCCTTAGAGAAGCAGCTGTGAAAGGCAAGTCAAAGTCCTCATCTAGTCTTTGAAGAGGCTCCGTTGTCCTTCAGACGGTGTTCACAACTAAGCAGAAGTTGTACCATGGCTGATACAAGAGACTGCAGTATTTATGGTTTTGAATAGAGGTGAGCCAGTTGTTCATTTGATTTGTTTAAAAAGAGAAACTGAAGTATAGTAATCACTCCAAGTATCATAATTCTGAGGACCATAATTTTTTTATTTTAGTCTGTTGGAGATGTTTTTAAATATATCTTGCAAAAAGCCAAGAGTTTGACTTACTGCCCATATTCCATAAAAAGTGGCTTGTTATAGCCAGGCTAAAGGTGTGATTAGCTAAACATGAGACTGAAATGTGCAAAACGAGAAGTTTGTGCCAAATTTTGGTGTCAGAATCACTGAAAATATAAAAATGTAATAATAAGAATTACGGTGGATCTAATGGAAGTGGATTGTAAATGTACAGTTTGTATTAATCTGGCTAAGAATCATATCCATTGTTGGGTTTGATGTTACCAGAGTTGGGCTTTGTGTTTTCTTATGCATTTTTTTTACAAAATATGTAAAATGAACATATAATGGGGATGTTGCATGTCTTTTGAATTTCAGTCAGTTTTGGCATTGGTTGTCCACACTAAGGGTATGGCCGCACTGCATGCGTTTTCCTTGGAGGTTGGAGGGTAATGAGCCGCTTGGCAGGAACGCGATTGTAACCAACAACAGAAACCTTACGTAGGTGGCCGCACTGACCCGCCTACCTCGAAGCTAACCTCTACCCTCCCCGCTAGCAGAACGAACATGTCGGTTAAAATCGCCCACTACCTAGCGGGATACAATCATAATCAGCAGTGTGTAGCCTTGAGTAACTTATCTTGAGTGCAACTACGACAATGGAAGACGTTTTGATCAGCACTGTCCCCCGTAGAAGGCCACTGTGGGATCCAAACCATGATTTACATAAACATACTGCGGTGTTGAGGAGAGAGTGGGAAGAAGTTGCTGAAGAAACAGGAAAGGATGTTGAGTTGAAATGCTATTAAATAGCGTCCATATTATCAAGTTCGTTTGCATAAAATTTACATACATTCCGAATTAGTTACATTTATACTTTATTATGGAGTTACAGAACATTTTGCCATGGCGCAGATCCCACACTGTTAGTAACTTGTAAGTAACTTGAGTCAAGTCCTTCATGTTCCAGAACAAAATTATGAACAATACATATAGCTTTCACAATTGAAGTTGCATTGTATTCATCTGTCTCATTACATTTAAGCAAAATTCTCCATTTAGTACACATTATTCCAAAAGCACATTCTACACTTCTTCGAGCCCTAGACAACCGGTAATTTAAGACACGTTTCTTGTCCTCCAGGTTTCTTGCTGAGTATGGTCTCATTAAATACCCTTCCTGCTTGCATGCACTGCAAATAGCACGCTGCCCACTATGTGCGGTGCGGACAGTCACCCGCATCCCGCAACTCGCTATGTATTCCGCTACCCACGAACCTCCAAGCAAAATGCGTGCAGTGCGGCCTTACCCTAAGATTTGCCTGTAAACTTTAATTTTGAGCATATCATTTAGTTATAACCTCTATTTTACATGACTGAACTTCTCAGATTTTGAAAAACTGCTCATTCCAGAAAATGTAAATCTCAGAACATCTACAGCTGTATGTGTGGACTTTTTTTATATCTTAAATATTTAAGGAATTGCAGGGAAAATAATTTCTGACTTAGTGCAGAGTGAGTTTCTTGGTGAAATTAGGCAAGTATTCTCAGTAACTTGGGTATTGAAAACAGTGAAAAATGCATTTGGAAAATAAGTGTGTCCCTTTTACTCATGTTACTAGATTGTTGACACAATATGATGTATGCATATCTCCAGTAACTTTTTAACTAGTTGGTATTCAGGAAAACTGATCTAATGATTAAGATATTGGAGCTGTTGCAATATTTACCTTCCCATCACAAATGATACAAACATGGTGACCATGGTTATTTTTGAGGTAGGACCATATCACTATTTGGTGTAGTGTCAAAATGTTGTAAGATTTCTTGTTTTATATGGGAGTCGGATTATTACCCCTTTTAGTGGGTTAAGTTATGAAAGAATTAAGTGCTGAGGAGGATTTTACAGCTAAGAGAGTTGGTTTAATGGGAGAATGGAGAGAATTGTTGGACACTGTTAGGCTCATTAGTAGTTTAACTCTGTTTGCTGCATTATGTTTGTTAGCATAAAATATTTTTTAAATTTTATTTTTCTTTCATCTTCTTCTGTCTGTCTGTGGATGTGATATTAAGCACTATGACCACACAGACAAATTTTTCACATCTATGTGCAGTTCATTGCCATACAAATGTAAGTAATAGAGGTATTCTGTGTAGATGGTGATGGTTTCAAAGATGATGATGTTTGTTTCTTGAGTTATATTGAATGTTCATCAGTTCATTCAATGACCTTTGAAAGAGCAGGCTTGATTGATGAAGCAGGGAAACAATGTGTGTTTGTCAGTTAGCTCAGAAGAAAAATGTGCAGTGACATTGAGGTAAAGGTACATTTTATTCACGTTTTTTTGTACAAAAATTATTGACTGTAGTCTTTTACACACATAAGATGCAACATACAGGAGTAGAAATAGCTTCTTCTTCTTCTTCTTCTTCTTCTTGTAGCGTTATAACCCTATGTGGGTCTTAGCTTGTTTGACGAGTATTTTCCATTCTGTCCTATCATTCAAAATTCTTCTCCATCCCCTCCCTATCGGCCTCACATCCACGTCGTCTATCCATCGTTTCTGTGGTCTCCCTCTCATCCTTCTTCCCATCAGTCTCCATTCCATCACTCTTCTAGTTACCCTGTTTCCTTCCATTCTTGCAACATGGCCAAGCCAGGCTAACCTTTTGCTCTTGATCAGCCTCACGATATCTGCTCCCTTTATGATACAATATAGTTCATGATTCATCCTAATTTTCCAGGAGCTATCATTATTCTGTATTGGACTGCAGATATTCCGTAATATTTTACGTTCAAATATTCTAAGTTGTTGCTCGTCAAAGCTAGTTAATGTCCAGGCCTCACATCCATATGTGACTACTGGTCTTATCAGAACTGTATAGATTCTCAGTTTAAGTTGCCTCCCCATAATTCTAGACTTCATTAAATTGTGATAGGCATAGTAACATCTATTACCATTCACAATACGTGCTTTAATTTCATTAGTTACTGAGTTTATAATATTAATCTGTGAACCCGGTTAACTAAAATTCTGCACTTGTTCAAAATTATAATATCCTATTCTCAGCTTATTTGTGAATTTTTTTTTGTGCTGTTCTTGTAACCTTCATATATTTTGTAAGATTTGAGGTTTTCACAGCAGTGAGTATGAAGATTTCTGTCTTCTGGGTTGTTCAGCTGGCAAATATGGTTCTTGCCCCTCCCCCTCAAAAAAAAGAGAGAAGAAGAAGAAGAAGAGAGAGGTTAAAGAAGGTGTAATGTGTGATGACTGTGATTGTGCCTATGCCACTGATAGTTATGTAGTTGCTGACAGGCCATGGTATTTTATGTTATGCAAGCAGATTAGGAAATGTAAGGAACCCATTTTCAATCTATAGAGGGAACTGGCTTTGACTCCTAATGAGATTATTTTATTGAAAGCTGTAAATACAGTCCATGACTGTAATCTTGAGACTTGCAAGGAATGCAGGAAGTCCGTACCGTTAAAGGCAGATGCTCTTTTTCCTCCCTCACCCTGCAAGTCTCAAGATTACAGTCATGGACTGTAGCTCCCGTTGTGTTTGTGACTCCGACTGTTCATCCTTTCCTTGGGCTGATGTTAAAGCCAAAACATGAACCAGAGTCAAAAGTCTTTGCTCCATTAAGGATCAAAATGTTTTTGTAAAACTGATCAACAAATTTGAGCCTCTAACTGTGTTGGAGTAAAAAATTGTTGCTTGGTTAAAGAAATGCAAGGATCCTAAACCTAGCAATACGAAATGTAAGTAGATTTTGCTTCTAGTCAGTAGCCATTGTAGAGGGTTGAGTGACCAGCTTCACTCAGTCGTAGGGTCCGAGTGTGCTATCAGTAGTATATTCAAACCCGATTCTGCACTTCACAATGTTGGAGTAGATCTAAAAGCATTAAGTAAAGAAATGATTAAGGATGACAATGTAAAATAGTAGGGAGAGACCGGGTAATAAATATTTATTAAACCAGTGATAAGTGGTCATGACGCTCAGCTATTATAAAATACGTAAACTCTAACATTCACATTTATAAGATAATTATAGCAAATGATGTCACTATAAATGAATTTATAAAATATCTCAGTAGTGAAGATTGAGAATTATTATTTATTCGGGTGATGTGGATTCAAAGTTCAGTTCTTTTCTGAACATTTTTTCAAGTATATTTGGAAAAAGTTTCTTTATTAAAATAGAGAAAGAGTTTTTTGAAATCAATGTGTGGTTAACTAAAGGCCACAAAACATTATAGAATCATAAGCGAGTACATCACCTAATTAGCAGAACCAGCAACAACCAACTACTGAAAAAACTCTATAGAAAATATTGCAAAATCTTAACTCAAATCATTAGAGAAGCTAAATGCATTCATTTTAATAAGCTGATAGCAGAACCTGATAATAAAGTTAAAACTTTATGGAAAGTTGCAAGAGGAAACTGATAAACAATCTACGGACATTGAAAGTCTGTCAATAACATTAAATGATCCTAAACATATAGCTAACTTTTAATACCTAGTTTTTAACGATTTTATAAAGAATGTACAACCATGGTACTATAAACCCCAGCAGCCAAAAATGCAATGAATTTCTTTATGAAAGCAATTCCAAACTTATTTCCAAGTATAAATCTTAAGCCTGCTACATCAGATGAAATTAAAAATATAATTATTTCTCTCAAGTCAAAAAATTCTAATGGTTATAATGAAATTTCATCTAAATTACTTAAATCTTGCATAGATTACATAAGTGGTCTGTTAATTACATTTGTAATCATTCAATCGCTGTATGAATTTTTCCAGAAAGATGTAAATTTTCAAAATTAAAACCACTATTTGAAAGGGGTGAAAAGTCCTGCATCTCTAAGTACAGACCATTTTCATTGCTGACAACTTTTTATAAAATTTTTTTGTAAGGTTATGTGCAAGATAGTAAATGATATCTTACACTCAGACGACGTCCTTACAGAGGATCAATTTGGATTTAGAAAAAATCTCTCGACAGAAAAAGCTCTATTTATTTTCACTAATGAAATCTTATGTGCCCTTAGTAATAGAACACATGAGGGTGGAATATCTTGTGGTCTTCCCAAAGCATTTGATTGTGTGAACCATGAATTATCACTGATGAAACTAAAATTTTATGGAACTTGAGGTATAGCAAGACATTGGTGTAAATCTTACCTAAATAATAGAAGGCAGAAAAATTAAATCCCCCTCATACCAATCATAATATCTATTCAGAGTGGGGCATTGTAAATCATGAAGTGCCACAAGGTTTGGTACTTGGCCCCTTTTCTACAAATATATCAACAATAAATGCTCAGTCCAAATGAATTCTCTTTGCTGATAATAGAAGTATCATCATTACACATCCAAAACAGGACTATCATCAAAGTATCATGAATGATGTCTTTGCCAACCTAAACAAATGGTTTAAAGCTAACAAAATAGCACTAAATTTTGATAGAACAAACTACATAAAATACATGTCCCAGTTTAAATATAGGTTTTGGTGATAAATGAATTGAGGAAGTAAAGGAAATAAATTCCTTGGCTTACAAATTGACAATAACCTAAATTGGAAGAAACACATCATCACCACCATCATCACTTGATGGATTGGACCTCCAGTATTCTCCTAAAACTGATCTTTCCATCTCTTCCTCGGCTGTCCCACATTTCTTGTGCCTGTGGGCCTGTGATGATATAATTGAAAGCGTGTGCTGTATGATTCCATATGCAATAAGTGGTCATGCCAATTTTTTCTATAAGTATGTAATATTTCCATAACGTTTGGAGAGAGTATCGTCATGTTTTTGGTCCTTTAATATATAGTCGGTTAATGGTCTTAATAACTTCATTTCAGCACCTTCGATCTTTTTCCTTTGAGGTGCTGTCAGTCACCAATTTTCTGCACCATACAGCAAAACGGGTACAGCGAGTGATTTATAAAACTTTAGAACTATTTCTTTTTATTATGCGTAGTAGCTGTAGGAATTTGGCCAACTTAATTTCCGGGTCTTTATTTGTAACGTAAGAAATACTACATCCTAAGTAGTTAAAACAGGTTACATGTTCTACTATTCGGTTATTGATTTCTATTTTAGCGCCGAGATGTTTTACTCCTTTGAACCTGAGGACTTTAATTTTCATTGTAGATAATCGTAAATTATATTCTTTCTCAATTATTTAAGCTGAAGACTGTTCTTTGTAAATTTTCTTCTGAATTCCCTAGGACAATTTTATCGTCTGTAAATAAATTAATTATTTAGGGGTGTCTCTCCAGTAAAATATTTTTTCAGTTGCAATTGTCATTTTCTTACAGCTTCATCAAAATATAAACAAAACAAGGTGTGTGACATAGGACATTACATTTAATTACTCTGGACAGTTCTTATTAAATGTCTTGGTATAACTTTGTTTTGCGTGATTTCGCAGTTTTACTCTGTTTACTATATCGAACACATTCTCTAAATTGATAAAAGCTATAAATGTTGGTATATTCTCTGTGTTTTAAAATGATTTGGGATACAGAAAATATGCAATCCATGCACGATCTATGCTTTCTGAAGCCATTTTGTTCTTCGAGTAGTAGCACCACAGATGTTGCCATCTAACGTCTGATAATTTTACCATATATTTTGTGTCCTGTATTTAAGAAACTTGTGTCCCTGTAATTGTTCCAGCTCTACCTGTAACCTTTTTTGTATATGGAGACTATAACTGCAGTTCTCCACTCATATCCAACATATGTTTAGGAAATTAAGAATTTTACAAGAAAGCTCTTTGGCGCATACTTGAAAAGTTCGTTAATGCCATCTGACCCCACTGATTTTTCGCTTTTGATTTTTATAATTCCATTAGTTTTTCTATAGTTATCAAGTCGACTTTGTCAGTTTCAGGTGCTATTTGGGAAGCTTCTTCTTTGTTAATCTGCTGTCCACAGACTGGTAATATGAACATACACGCTCAATTCGTGAGATCCGAGATCCTCACAGCAGTAAAAATGTCGTTCTGGGTTGTGACCTTGTAAGTTTCTAAAAAATTTTGTTATCTACTAGTCTCGCAGTGTCTCAAATCAGAGAAAATAATGACACAAATTTCTTTGCCTGTTAGAGGAAATCCTGAATATGTCAACGGAATATTTCTCTGTGCAAAGTGATGTATTGGTCTCGGTCTCTAGAAAGAATATTCTTGCAACCTATTTTGCATTTCATGGAACTTTCCAATGACAGATGAAAGTTTTATGTTACATGGAGTATGGTTTATCCAAAATATAACATGAAAGTCTACACAGAAGATGGCTGTCTTCTGGGTTGTTGCGCCGTGTAGTATCATAGAAGTTTACATACGTTTCAGAAGTCCTTGCTGCCTCCTGATGATGGATCCAGCAGCAAGGACCTCTGAGACGTCAGTAAACTCCTCTCAGACTACACAGCGCAACAACCCAGAAGACAGCCATCTTCAGACTCGCTGCCGTGAAAACCTCAAATCCTACAAGTCTACTGACCTTTTTTGAAAATGTGTTGGACGTGATTGTATCTTTCTGCATTCATCAGTGAATTGAAGAAAGGATGAAGAGGTAAAGTGCCTAGAAACTACCACTTCCATTTGTTTTATGCAGTAGCCATGCAACGTATCTTCTCCCTTCCATTTTATACCCAAGAGCAGTGTTTCTGTTCTAGGTCAAACTCCGTATGCTTCCAGGTACGCACGTGTTACGAACACTCGTAAAGCAATTGCATGGATCCTTGAGCATTCATTTCTATTAGTTTCTAACACCTAAAGAGAACCAACTGAAGATGATCTGTTGAGGTCAAAACCTGTAGTGGATTTTAATAAACATCGAGATTAATCATAAAACTTGTTGTGTGGGTGGACTGTCAACCTAAAAATTAAATAAGATTAGATTATCATATGTAGATAAAATTTGTGTGTTATTTATTTCTGTGGTGTCCTTGTGCATTGAATGCATCCTGTTACTTATGTCCCCAGTGGATGGTCGATTGGATTTTTCTGGCCCAGGACAGGGACCGGTTGAGGGCTTTTGTTAATTCGGTGATGAACCTTCAGGTTCCCTAAGCCATCTAATTAACTAATTTTATAGGATTTGAGGTTTTCATGGCAGTGAATCTCAAGATTGCTGTCTTCTGGGTTGTTGTGCTGTGTAGTCTGATAGAAGTATGCCGACGTTTCAGAGGTCCTTACTGCCTCCATCTTCAGGGTGATTGTTGGTAAACTTCTACCAGACTACGCAGCATGACAACCCAGAAGACAGCAATCTTTAGTTACTTATTGGTTTTAGGCTATCTGTAATTATATATGTTGGAAGTTACTATGGGGTTGTATTTGCAATGTTGGTATGTAAAGAAATGTTTAAAAATAATGGATTTTGAATGTCTTTTAAAAGTATGGCTACCCCCATTAAAATCAGTTTAAAGTAGAAGTTTGTATTACATGTTTTTGATATGCGTACACCAGTATTTACAAGTTTAAAAGTTGTTAAGATTTCAATCTTTCACGTGAATATGATAATATCCCCTTGGGTAATCATCTGTGTCAGTGATGAATTAAATTTCAATGTTTTGGAGTCGTGAATTTTTTATTTGTCATCAGGGTCAATGAGAGAAATGCATAAAAGTCACGTGTGTGCGTGTGTTCTGGGTTCTTTGTGTCTAACCTCAGGGTTCAATTGACACGGACAGATATCTGTATTTCAGTTGCTATTTAATCCGCTTTTCGTTTTAGGGCTGTTGCGTTGGTAATATATGTAACAAAAAGAGGTCAAGCTTTTTTTTTCATCACGTGGGTTAACAATGGTCGAGGGCGTGGTCACAGTACAAAGGAAATACACGAGTAAACTGCATTATGCTGACAACGGAATGGATTATGTCCTCCTGCAGTGGCCCTGAAGTGTATGTTGCAAATAATTTGGGCTAAACGTCGTAATGCGATGAAACTGAAAACCGCGTTCGTATTTTTAAGCAGAGTTCAGCTTGGCACGGTTCCATGTATTTGATTAAATCGTCTCTTCGTGTGGTTCCAGGAAATCTGCTGGTTGCCACAGCATTAATAAAACTGTATTTTAATTCGAGAGTTGCCCCGTTCGAACCTCGGCTGTTGGTCGACTGTCCTAGGATGTTTTTAATATTTACTTCGCCCCGCGGTAAAATGACGGTAAGAAAATGTCACAGCTGGTTCTTTGCTCCTACAGAACAGTCCCCTCATTTAACGACGCTGTCAGCAACTCGGCCGATATACGTAGTGTGTAATTATATGGTGATTAGTGAGTAATGATTTGGAAAGGGTGGAAGGAAGCTGTGGTGACCTGATTCAAGATGTTATCCTGATATTTGTCTCTAGGGACTGAGGAAAACCACCAAAAATACTCAAATCGGTATAACCGGTTTCTGGGCCGACATTGAACCCGGGATCTCCCGAATACGAAGCAGCAGGTTAACCATTTTGGTGTAATGTTCGGTTTCTGCGCCGATACGGCGTCGTTAAATAACCCACGAACAAGTAAATTAACCAGTCTGATTGTAACATCTCGTCTTCGATCTGCCATTGTCTGCTCCTCGTGTATTATAATTCGGGATAAGTTTAGGGACTTTTAGCTTTTCGTCCGTTGCAGATTTTCGTGCAGTATTATCCGTTATTTTATCGTGCAAATGAATTGTTTCGTAGTTATTTTTGAATATCATTTTCTGTCAATGCCGCGGCGAACTTGGCAACAGAACAATATTACGTGCCTGTGTTCTTAACCCTGTTGCTTTGACTTCCACGAGTGTAAATATTCTCATTTTTTTTATTTTTAAACATCCTTAACCGAAATTCAGGATTCCCTCTAGTGGCAGTATTACGAAACGCACATGGTTTTCTCTTGATAGTCGATTATTTTGTAGTTATTGGATTTATTTTATGCATACAAAAGGAATCGCATGTAACAGATGATATCGAGATGTTGTGGGTACACGAACATGCTATTTAATTTTATTACCTTGGAGTCCTATTCATGTTTCCGAATGCAATTATTCTGTATTTCCCATTCCCATGAAATACAAAGGTCTGACCGGTATCTGTAATTGACATCATCCTGTTTTCTGGCCATACAAATCAATGCACACAGAAAGTGTTCATGGTTGGTTATAAATACTGTTTTATTTTTATTTTCGAATCGTATTATTTATTCCCATTCTGTATTTCGCAACCCCCTTCGGAGTACGCGGATAATTTTTAAGATGTTGGTAGCCACAGATGTGCCCCATTGAGTCCAACATTCCATTTCATAACATGTCGAGTATCGATAGCTATTTGGGACATATCGACCGTGAAAGAATGTCATGACAATATGGGACATGAATAACGCACTAGTTCGCCTCGGGATGAATGTCAGGGATCTGACAGACAACTTACGTGTCTCAGAAAAATTGCTAACTGTTAGGAAGAATGAATCCAAGCAAATCGGTTCTGAACTGAGCAGTATTAATCGTGATTCGGAAAGAATTCTGACACAATCGAATCGTTTTAGTTGTTCGTTAACTCTTCTAAATGCAGATGATTGAGATAATATGTCCGTGTTTTTGATTATTCAACGACGATTTATCAAATGTATCGATTATATAGGTATCTAATGACGTGATAATGATACGTTCAGAAAGAATCGATCCGGTTATAAGGGATTTTCGAGAAACATAATCGATATAATTATCAGCCTGTCGCATATGAGGTTTATGTGACAGGACTAGGTGATAAACTAATTGCAGACTTAACAGAAAAAACTATGTTCCAAGCCCAGTGGTAACCGTATGTACCATTTCCTTTAATAACCATTTTACCCACAGACTGTGTTTATGGGTTTTATACGATTGTTAGAATAAATTATTGTTCCCGTAAACTTTATCAACAAATTGATTTTTGTAATGGAGACGGTGTAATGTTTTCTGAATTTAAATGAACTTCGGCTTCAGAGGTTTGACCTGAAGGGTTGTTCACGTCGGCATTAACTGCCAAATATTGACGATATTAACAAAAGCGTGGTTTTTCGTACCACCCAACTACTTCAAATCAGGTGACAACATAACAGAAAATGCACTGTCCGTGAGAGTTAAGTACCCCTGACGTATAAGGCCTGGGAAGTCACGTGCTGGACTGCTAGCAGACCTAAAAACATCGTGCTTCTACTGATTTTATGTAAGCTTTACGGGTTTACAACAAACATAATTCTTAAAATAGATTAATCACCTTACTACAAACAGCGGAAAGGAATGTAAAGAGGTCATGGCCTTTTTAAGGCACTATTCCAACTGTTGGTTGGAGTACTGGAGAAAACCTTGTCAGGACAGCCGTTTGCCGACCGTAATTAAAGTCGGAAACCTCAAGAGTAGAATTAGGAGTGCTAAATGCTTTATCACAGCGCTTGATTATTGAGATAAATTTATTTCGCCCATTGTTTTGTATGGTGGAATTTTCCCCCAACAGGTGGTAACAATACAAATTGAAAATGACAATTTTCGACATGTTTACAAATGCAAACAGTAACATCAATCTGATTTGATTTTCTGACCTCTTGTACACCAGCACATCACGTTAAACCAGGAAACTAAATGGTAGTTTCCATACACGATTTTAGGATTGAAATATTACGATTTCCGATTTCTGCCTAAAAACTCCTTGTGCAAAACAGCTGTGGGCCATATTCATTCTCCTCTGTAATAGGTCGATGAATGAGTGGAGATTTATCTTCACGCCACTAGACGTCCTCAGTCCTTTTGCTGTTTCCTATTGTACCGAAACTAGCGCGCGTCCAGACACCCCTTAAATACGTGGGGCGATATATAATAGAAATGTTTTGCTGATAAAATTCGGCTACAAACGCAAGTTTGCGTGATGTAGGGGCTAGCGTCTGTATGAGAAGCATAATCGGCTTGTAATTGTAAATAGATCTAGTAATACCTAATTTTTCTTAAATTATTTTAAAAGACCCGCCGAAGAAAACTATAGGCTCTCTACTGCGTGTTACTAGATTACAGACAGTTCCTGGTGATGGCGAACTCCATAGAAAATAGTCCATCTTGAGAACGTCATTGTCGCTTAGTTGGGCAAGAAATTTCCCTCTTACTGAATCCGGAGATAGAATACGTTTCCAAGAGCCCGTTACCTCTGTATGAAGATAAGGGTGACCAGATAAATACGCACATGAAGAAAACCCACACGAAAATTCCGCACAGAAAAAACCCACTCCCATAAATGCTCACATGAAAAATACCCACACGGAAAATTGCTCACATGAAAAAATTCACACACGGAAAAATGCTCACACAGAAAATTACGCACATAGAATAATTCTCACATTATTTTTTAGTTTACAAAAAAAAATTGGCCAAGGGTAGGTTAGGTTAGTATGTATAGTATGTTTGAACTTCACTTCATAGCATGCACATAACGCTTTATTAAGAGTGTATTACTTGATAGTATTGTGAATGTGAGCATTTTTCATATGAGCATTTATGACTGGGTTTTTTCTGTGCGGAATTTTCATGTGGGCTTTTGTCATGGAACCGAAGATACGACAGTTATATAAGAAGCAGACAAAACGTTTCACAATGATTTCACGTACAACGGGAACCCGCGCTAATTTAGTTGTAAGTCTCGCGGTTCATGATCCACGCCATGTGAAGTGTTTTTGGAGGGAAAGTGGTCGCCTACTGGAACGTGAATTTCAACCACAGGCAAGACAGCACGTTGCTTGTTCCAGCACAGGCCACCTGGTCGTTGCGCCGGGGTTTATGCGAGTTCTTTTTTTATTCTTTTTTTGTGAGTGTGTTGCCTTTTAATAAATAAGTGGCCCGTGTCAGCCTGTCTACAGACTGGCTGTTAGAGATGTGACCTCACGAATGACCAGCTTCAGAAAGCTTTGTTCTCGGTGCTTTATACACACTGCCTTGTAAAAATCGTCCTCGTGACTAAACTGTTACGTTATTAATTTATAATCTTTAAATGTTCGCATGACATTTCGCAAGATATTATTAGGGCTTTCAAATCAAGGAAAATCAAATGGACAGGCATGTGGTCTGATTAATTTGGCTCAAGACAAAGTTCTGAGCCGGGCTGTTGTGAACACATAGCGTGATTGCCTTCACCACTTGCAAATTGCAAGCATGCAGACACAGACGTTTTCGTTAACGCCTGATGCATTCTCGAATTTGCGACTCACGTGCTCCAGCTCGTGTCGACTAACATAAACTGTGGATAAAATGTGTAGGAACCTGAAGACGGAGATAGAGTCCCATCTCCGAAACGTCTTTTTACGTTTTATATTTACTAGACGATGGATAATATCCAAGGAAATTTTTATTCGACGGAGATAGGGATTAGGTCTATCTAGTGGGCCCAACTGTGTAGGAACCTGAAGACGGAGATAGAGTCCCATCTCCGAAACGTCGTTTTACGTTTTATATTTACTAGACGATGGATAATATCCAAGTAAATTTTTATTCAATCTACTATACTTGTTAAATGAAGTATTGTACAGGAATAGGTAACTAATTTATATAATTGTTTGCGTTATTTGTATAATATGAGCTTATAAAGGGGTCCAGTGTCAGACTGAACCATTTCACATCTTCACTAGCCAAGATCCACATGGAAATTTGAGTGGGGGTTGAGGGTTTATCAAATATTGCTGTAGACGTTTCGTCAACAGTATACCATAAAGAAATTTTGCGTTACCAGTATTCACCCGCAGGTTTAACTTCTGAAAGTACTCGACATATTTCAATTAAATTTGGTTTTTAGTGCGTATTGGTCACTTACATGAAGGCCAAACAAATTTATGGGATTCATAAAAAAATTGTTCGTCGAAGAAAAATTATTACATTGCCTACATTTCATTAAGATTTCCAGCTTGGCTCTTTTCGAAGTATTTCTTGATATGATGACTATTTAACTAAGTACAGAGAAGCTGTCGTGGCTGTGCGGTGTGACATCATCAGTGCGTTGTTTGTAATAAAAGTTTTATCTGCAACAGTGAACTACAAGGCAGTTATTTGATGCTGAACTGTGTTAAGAATACATAAAAATCTTAACATTTCTGTGTTTCACATATATGGCCAGTTAGCCATTTTAAGAAATATGTGCCGCTGACTTCAGATATCTGGTAACATTAGCTTCTTGAAGTTTGTCAAGACTTCACTTCTTCTATTGATCGTTCGAACTCTTAAAGTTTGATTTTAAAGGCAATGATTCAGACACTTTCGTAGATTGTACTTCTCGGAACACATTAAGTATGTCAAGCCTTGTTCTTTACTCGGAATACTTAGAAACAAAGGAACATGCTTGTGACTTTGTACAACACTTTCCTTGTCCTGAGACTCGGCATATTTGTGCCTGTTTTCTCCGTCATTTTTTCACTCCATCGCCATCTTGTATTTGTTCCTTACAGAATGTTTAACATGGCTTCTGCGCGAATGTATAAGATAGGCACTTCCGTAAAATTATAACCCTGAAATTTTGTGCGCTGAGAGATATTTGGAATTACAGAGCTGGGTTAAAAAGAGAATGGCAAAGTTGTTTCCAAGAAACCCCTTGTAGTGGTTTTACCCTACTTTGTTTATCAGCTCGGAGTCTGCCTAATGAGACCGAGGCTCTTCGTGATTTGGTACGATGACAAGACAGTTTCGTTAGAAAATTCTGAAATAATGATTTACAGTCATCATGTTATTAAAGGTATAGAGTTCTGTGAAGTAAGAAATGGGCATCAAAATTTGTCACCACGTGAAAGACAGACAGACACACGAGCTACAGTTTTGGGAGATGGTGGTCTGTTGTTGTCGGGATCTGAGGGCCGAGTCTGGGCGGACTAAAGACCGGTTCATCTTCTCCAGGACCCTAGCTTCTCGCCAGTCAGGGGTTCCCAAACGTGCCTTAGACGTAGAAGCTTCGAGTCTGTCCTGTTCTGTTTCTTTACCCTGCTCTGTAGGACAAATTCTAGAGGTTCATTTTAAGGCATTCTTCCCATTTCCTTCTTAATCTTCCAATTGGCCACTTTCCAGCAAGTTTCTCAATCAAAATTAAATTCTAATTTTGTTTTGTTTGTGTTGATTTAGTATTTTGTCATTCTTCTACTGCATTAGGTCTTTGTTATACGTAGTTTCCAAGTTTAAAGATAAATTTCGTTAGTGTGAAAGGGAAATTTCGATTTGCCCTTGTTCTTTAGTGAGTTTGTTCAACAATGCAGCGTTTGTTATGTGAACATTATTTTCGAACGCAGTCTTATGAAACAGTTTAACAGGCACTAATAGTCAGACTGGAAAATTTACTGCTGTCAAATGCAATCTTTGATGCTGTCAAGTAAGTCAACCATTTTCTGACTTACTATTAATGGCGCGTCAAGTAAGTCAACCATTTTCTGACTTATTATCAATGGCGCCACTGTTCGCAGAGTTTGTACGAATGTTTTGAAACGGGTTTGGTTGTGTGTAAAACAGGGCGTGGGGACGGACCTTACAACTTTAGGTTGCGTGGGACATCCCGTGTAATATCCAGTTTCATATTGTATTTGGGTTGGACCTATATCAAGGTATTGAACGTCAGACTGTGTTCCATGACAATCGTGACTTGCCTGAAGCTCCGAATTTGAATAATATATACAGGGTGAGTCAGAAGTATTTTTACAAACTTCGTGTTCGTGTTCCAGGATTAAAAATAAGAAAAAATGTTCCTATGAACATGGGGTCGCAAATGTTTCATTTTAGAAATAATAGCAAAAAATAATTTTCAATGCGTGCCTTTATTGCCAAGTGTAAGGACAGGGATGTTTCTTTGTAACAGATGCTCGAAGGTTGTTCCTCCATTCTCAACACATGCACGAGCACGACGTACTCAAGACTGACGAATTCGTTCGTACACACCAGGGTTTCCTCGAATCATCTGGCATGCATTCTGCACACGTTCCCATAGGTCGTCTTCATTGTTT
>NW_019060395.1:206762-228935 GCF_000696155.1 Zootermopsis nevadensis | reverse complement strand
CTTCCTCTACTAACCCCCCACCCCCCCCTCGCAAGGTGCAACGACAGCAGAAAGTGAAAAGTGCAAGAGCGTCTTAAGAATTCTTTGCGTTTCGAAGATAATTTATTTACACAGCGTTTGTTTTTAGGTTGATTCATTATGTTATATTTTTAATGGCGGGATAAGTAATTCCCAGTGTTGTTTCGCGTATAATAATCAGAAAAGTTATGTGAATGAGAAACGGGTTTCATAATATTGCACTTTGTCGCCACACCTCCATATATCCACCTGCATTTTGAATTGAGACGTAAGTTTCCTTCTCTCCAGTGTGGTCTCGCCCCCTTATTGTTAGCCCGGCCGAAATTCGAATCGGATGGCTCCAAAGAAAGAGCTGCATAATTGGAAGCGTACCTAAATGTTTCATAAATATGAAATTAATTCAAGTTGCAGTGGCTCTGAGTGGCAGACCTGTGTAGGTACAAATTATGTTCATTTCGAAGTACGAAGATTGGTCTGCACTCTTGAAGAATCATTCAGTTCGATGTTAAAATCAGCCGTGTTACTCTGGTTCAAATCAGCATTGTCATTCCAATTTTCTATGCGGATTAGGCCTGCTAGCTTGTGCCGGTTCCATCAGCACCAACGATCTTGGTCTGTCCGTCTTTTACTTGTCAACCCAGATTCCACTTCCTTGTCGATGCTGTAGAACAGTGGTATTCAACCTTTTTTGTTCGCGTACCCCAAAGATATAATTTCTCTTCAACTTTGTACCCCCAAAGTTGTTGGTGTATAATTCAAGTTATACATAGTATATAATCTACATCTAAAGTAAATTAAATAAATTACATTACTGATTATTCAGTGTTTATCATAATTTTTTTTTAAATTTCACGTACCCCTTAAAATGTCTTCGCGTACCCCCGGGGGTACGCGTACCCCAGGTTGAAAACCACTGCTGTAGAAATCGTTCTGCTGTGTTATTGCCAGATTCTAGTTTTGTTCCGTTCATTTCTGTGTTATGTTGTACTTTATTAAGGTTAAATATATTTAGTCTCCCTCAATCTTATAATCCTGCTGTTGATCGTAAAAGTTTTATTTGTCCTGCTTCATATTCTTATAGCCCATTAAAATATGCTCCTTTTTAATATTTACTCCGTTTACTTTATTTCACACGATATTTCTGGACCAAAATTTTGTGTGCATTTCTACTTCATTTGTGCGTAATTCAAGAACATCCAGTGTCGTTCATAATTTAATAATCCATGTTTGCATATGTCCTGTTGACTTAAAATATAAACTCTGAAGATGGCGTTCATTGCTGAAGTGCAAATGAGGACGATGACATGGTCACGTGATCAATAGTCGGTAACCGGCCGCTCCTCATTTCCACGAGAAGTTTTAATGCGTTCCATCTCACAGATTACTGTCGCATATTCCAGGAATTAAGAAACGTCACACTGCATAGACTTAATTAATGAACCAGAAAGCGTGGTTTATGGTTATTAACAGGTGGTACGACCTGTGGGTTTCCTTTGTCGCTTTTCATGGATCGAGTGACGAAGTGGGTAGAACTGGACCATCTTAAAATGGCTGTCATGTGGGCTGTTGCGCCGTGTAGTCTGGTAGAACTTTGTCAGCGTTTTAGAGGTCCTTGCTGCCTCCATCATCAGGGACTCATCGCCCTGATGATGGCAGAAAGGGCCTCTGGAACGGTGGTAAACGTTTACCAGACTACACGGCGCTACAACACAGACGACAGCCATCCTCAGACTCACCGCCGTGGAAACATCAATTCCTACTTGGATTATATTACTCGCATTTTAAGGGTCGCGATTCTATTCCCGGGCAGAAGTTTTGTGGATTTCCTAGTAGTAACATCCAATTCGTTGTTATTCAACGGTTACGTCAACTCCACAAGTTATTATAGAGTTTCTACCGTCGAATGAGACAAAAAGATGATTATGAATGGCGAGTAGGTGAGTTTTTGAAATGAGACGGTTATGGCCTATTTCAAAGTGTTATTATTCCGGCATTTGACCGGATAGGCTGTCAGAAACCGGTAAAATCGTGATCAGGATTACCCGTTTGAATGTACATGTTCGGTTATTCGTCACCGATCGAACAGTTCTGATGCCAGTGTGCCTCACACCAATATGAGACAGAATATACCACGTGACGTGGCTGTATTTCAAGTTCTCTCTCCGCTGTTGTATTCGCTTATTACTCGGCCGTGTAATAAAACGGCAGATCGTCACAGTATAGAGCCGAGATCATTAAACGAATCCACGCTCGGTTCGTTCCTCTTCTTGGTTTATTTAACGAAGCTGAAAACACTTCATGTGATGTGTCTGATATTTGGTAAGAAGGGCGTAAGTATTAAATAAATGAATCTTATGCGATCTGAGGTTCTCATGGCGACGTTATGCATTGTGACGCTATGTTGGTTTGTAGGTGAGTACAAGGAACTTACTGTATCCATCTTCAGGGCTGTTCCTCCGAAATCTTTTTACTCACCTATAAGCCCATATGGAGTCAGGTCATCATGAAGTCAAACATAATTTATACTGATTTCAAGCCTTCTTACCAAGTACCGGAGATATAATGTCGTAGGACACAAGTGAATGATGAACTGGAAGGGATCGAGAAGGATGTGTTTAAAGTCAGTATTTCTGCAGTCTCTTCGAGTAACTGAGTAAAACTAGTGAAAATATGGGTTATCTTTTTGGGTTGTTTAGTCGTGCTGTGTGTTGAATAAGCTTCCAACCGCTTTCATTACTAAACAGAGTTTATTTACAATTTATATTGTGCCAGACTCACGGTGCTATGTCCGTAGTGGTAGTTGTGTCATTTTGTAAAGTAAAGTAAAGCTGTCCCACTATACGCCATGTAGGCGCTTGGGGGGAGAGGAAGTATAGCTCCTACTCATTCTTGACCTCGGCACTAGATGGGGTAAGTGGTCAGCATCACGCCCTGGCCGGCTTTACCACCGGGAAAGTACCTCGGTACCCATTGGATAGGAGGCTGGGTGGGCCCCAGAGCCGGTCTGGATGTAGAGGGTAGAGGAAAAATCCTCTGCCCCCGTCGGGGATCGAACCTCAGTCGCCCAGTCCGTAGCCAGCCTGCGTCATTTTGTATGGAACTATATAGTTCGCCGTGTTGGGGCGGCAATTTCTCTACCTCGGGTGTTGCGCGGGAGTGTCTAAACAGTAGTCTGCAGGTAATACGTTATATTCTGATGCCTGCAGTGTCTTGGAGAAACGCCAACGCTGTATTGTGTTGTAGCTTATGTATACCCAGACTGTTCTGTCTCGTTTGCAACTTGGTCTGGAGTGCTGAACAGTTGAAATGTGAGGCAAACATGTTTCGTGATACACTCGACAGTCATGCCGTTAACACTACCATTCATGTGTACAGAACAGAATACAGTTTGTTGTGACCAGCGGGTGTACAGTACATGCTATTCGTTGTGACCAGATCTGTTTCGGCAGAGATATATAATATGGTATTTGTGGAAAAATTAAAAGATTCTGATGGGTAATCTGTTTTACACACAACAATTTAAGATATGAAGTTAAAAAATATATTAAATTTATATTCTTGTGGACGATGAATTGCACGTAATTCTGAATTGGATCAGTCTTAATATTGGTGAAGTGTTCTTATCATCAGTGAAAGGATTAAAATGGAAGAAATATTATGTATATAAAACGTTGATATCAAAAACTGACCATCAGGGTGCAATTTTTATAGCTTCGACTCCTGTCCAAGAAACAGCGTGTCCTGGATGAAAATTTTGGGGGTTTTCTTCAGTCCTTTTCAGGTACTGAGGTGGTAACTTAAGATAGAATGAGATGGTTGCCTTCTAGGCTCTTCCCAATTCATAGCTATCTTAACATTCAACCACACAAAACCTATGCAGTTGATAATGCGACGCGATGTAGACCAAGAAGCAGACGGGAAGTGACCTCATGCTGTCATGGATTGGTATTGGGTGTAGGGGAAACGTCGTATTTCTTTATTGAGACTGGTTGCCTCCTGGCTCATTACTACTTTGCACCCAGCTCCATAAGGGAAGCTTCGGTTCAGAACATTGAGTCAGTTACATTTACATACGTCCACACAGCACCGGCTAAATTTAGTCGAGTTAAACGGACAGCCCGAAGAATTTTGTGTGATAGTTACGAAGACCGAGCTGTGCTTACTGACCGGGTTGTGTTTGTTTAAGGAAGTGACATTTCATTCAATGACATTTGTTGCCACGGGTAGATTGTACGGCATATCAATTCACTGGGTAAGTAACTCGATAATGGCGTTGACTCGTTTCCGGAAATCATGGGTTCGAAATCCGTCCTTGGAACGAATTCCGACCCCCAGGCAATTCTAGGGAACAGCTGTATTTATAGAATGAATTTACGAGCTCCAATCTCGATTATCTCGAACGATGGCGTACACATTTCTTTCGTGGCTGTTCAGTTAGAAAATAAAGATGTGGTGAAGTGAGTAGCATTTGTGTCGGCAAAATGGTCATTAAACGGGCTCCGTGTGTCGCCGCAGTAAGGCACGTCCTCAGGGTATGTAATAGACGAGGTCTTTGGGAAAGGGTCTTGTCTGCGAATGTACTGAATTAGCAGTCGCGGGCAGCCCGCAAGAAGTCATTACGAAAAGGGGAAAAAAGTAATTAGGATGATTAAATAGGTGAGGATGAGATTGGATTGGCAAATGACACGCATAAGAGGGATGAGAAAAGCTTATAAAATTTTGTTTATAAATCGTGAACTTCGAATATCTTACTGTTCTTGGAAAAGATACGATTCGGATTTTTCTTAAGGATATGCGGTGGGAGGGGTTGGATTGGACTTATCTGGCGAAGGCCGGGGACCGGTGGCGTGCTTCACTAAGCACGGCAATGAACTTCGGGTTCCATAAAAGGTGGGGAATCGCTTGACTAGCTGAGCCGCTGTTAGCTTTTATAGAAGGACTTTGCTTGTATTTTTTAATCGAATTCATTTTCTTTTAATTGATTTTTCGACACATGCTCCTGAAATGTCATTCTTCATGCATTACTCATCGGAATATTTGTTTACGATAGGCCACTACCACTGCATCTCTAGCTTTACCTGTGCACTGTACATAATTATCACGATTCATATAATTTTTATTTGTCTATGGGGTGTACCATTTTGTCACACGTACGTTCCAATTTATCAGTCACAGTCTTGCCCCGTTCAGTTCGTCGGTTCATAACCTCAGCAGCTGATATAGCGTTATTAACATATTGAACGAACCGACCTACCAACAGACCTCCCGTCTGGTATTATAAACCACGTTTTTTTCATAATATAGTGTCAATAAATAAACTGCGAGACAAAGTGTAAATTTTCGATCTTGAGTTCTCTCTGGGGATGATGAAACTAGATGTGCCCCCCCCCCCTGACTTCATGACGAGAACGAAATAAAACCACTTGTGTCCAACAGGTAGTTAGCTACGTGTTGCATTTCAGAAATACGGTTTCCCTTCGTATCAGCTGCAAGGGTCAAACAGCATGTTTGTCACGGCTGCCAACTGTCATTTTTCCACCAACCACAACTCATGGTCATATTGTTTCTCAGTCACGAATATATTTCTAGAACAGTCTAGGGTTTGGCAAGCAACTTATTTCAACCTTGAATGGCTGATTCATTGGTACAATTTTTATCTCTAAGTTTCTCTATTGCCATTTGTGGAATTCAAATACTCGTCATAAAATCGAGATTAGTCTAGTTCTTATCTTCGCAGACGTTGGCTTATCCACGTGAGATATAAGAAAGCGTCTTTCAGTCCTTAAACGATTAAACATTTATCACCCTGATGATGAAAGCAGGAAGTGCCACAGACTAATCGGCAAGCTTTTGTTGGACCACACGGCACAACACGCCAACAAGAATAATTTTTAAATGCTTTTGCACCAGAAATTATCACATTACAATTAAATATAAACGTATGTGACGAAGTTATTCTGAATCCGAAAATGCGACATGTAATCGGCTGTGCTTTCTTTAAAAGAATTCGTAATGAAACTGTAGAAGTGTCTTATTAATAGATTTATTCAGACTGTTTCCTGTCAGATATCGCAGTGGCCCATCAGGAACTTGTGACGAATAAGCCAAAGATAACAAATAGCGCTCGGAATAGCGCACATCATATCCGCTGTAGTGGGATGTTTACGCAGTGTAAATACTGCATTAAGACAGCGAAGTTAATCATTGGTCTAAAAGGCCGCACGTGGTAAGGGACTAGCACGAGAGCATTAACATTGCTAATGGCGTCGGCGCACTCCTGCAGTGACGTCATTTTCCGAAAAGTTTATATTAGCCGACTGTCTGCCTAGGTTACTAATTCTTCGGTTTAAACAGCACTTGAATGACTGCAGAAATAAATGACACAGTTACGTACGAACTTCTGGTTCAGAATCTTCGTTTCGGCAGTCGATAATTCATGAGCTGCAATTTCTTGCTGGTGGAACCAGAAACTTCATGATCTTCCTGCGGAACGCTCATATTTACATACAATTTATGAAGTGAATTGTACTTCTATACTAATATGGAGAACAGTATATTCGTAAAACCCCGTTGTCAAGATCCACGAATGTAATGTTGCCAGAGAGCGTATTATGTCACGGATAAATGAACACCAATAAGAAGTCTTTCTTAAACGAGATTCATTGTCGGAGAGGATTTTCTTTTAATGTTTGAAATGAAGATGAAAAACATAAAAGTTTCGGTTAATGAATTTATATTTAAATATTTAAGATGAAGATGGCTGTATTTTGGGTTTTAGCGATCTTAATATCGTGATGATGGAGGCAGCAAGTACCTCTGGAACGTCGGTAATTTTTGCCAGACTGCACATCGCGGTAACCCAAAAGACAGCCATTGTATTTACAAACAAATCTACTTGCCTAAGTACTCGTATGTTGGAACACAGTTTGTCTTTGAAAAAAGTTGGAGGACGTTACAGTGCGAAAGGCATCCACGTGTATTAATAATATTTTAGTGTTTAATTACGTAATTATATGCAGAGATCCAACGGTGAGACATTCTAAATGAACGAGCACAATATATTTATGAAACGAGGTGTTTCGGGGGTTTTCCAAGGAAGCTGTCTTTGAGCGACAGATCTTACTGGCCGAGGGAAGTTTAACTTGATGTGAGAGGGTTTGGTTACAAAGACACCATAAAAGGTTTAATTTGGATTATATTTTCAGTGAGTTCAATTACGTTTATAATTTTAAGGTATGTTTCTAGGAGATCCACTTTAATCTTCGGTCGCCAAGGTGGTCTTTTTCACGAAATTCTGAAACTGAAATTTTGTTCACATTATTAGCACCGTGATCGTCAATTTTTACGTTTAATCATCCTAGTTAAGTAGACAGTACAAATTGGGAAGCTCCTTGCTTTACTCTAGAACTACTTGCTTAAAGTTCTTCAGCGTATAAACATAAAACATTTTTTCTCTGTACAACGTTTGACTGTAACATTTAGGGATATTGATATGGTCAGTGTTCATGCACGATTAAATCACTTCGTGCTTCATTTAGCGTAGTCGTTAATCGTTTAAGCGTATCGCATTATTGGGTTGGCTAACTATGTTAATGTTCCTCGAAAAATTAATCTACATATGGATTGATCATTCTTACTGTTTTTGTTTGAAATATTAACAGTATTTTTACAACTACAGTTAATGTTACAAAATAGATATTTGCTAGTAAAATTGTAATTTTCTTTGAATACGTTACTTAATGTCGTAAATTATTTTTCATATTTCTTAAAAATTAAAGAAATTATGTTTCATATTTTAGGAAGAAATATAATAAAACGAATTTATGTAATACAAAAATGATAAAGAGAAAATAAGCAATCTATTCTCAGTTTTTGACCCATCAACAAGACTTGCATTCTTTCATTAAAGTTATTTAAAACAATCATATGGCTGCTGTTAATATCTACATATCAAATTGAGTTTTTTCCATCGTGTACGTAGAGATGAACTGTATGAATCATTTCCTTTCTCATACAAAACAACGCAAAATCTCGGCGCTTGCCGTGCTGACCATAAACTAGGAGCTGATTAGCATTGCGTCACATTTCCTAAGCCAACTGTCAGTGGGGTTGCCTTGGGACAACCCACAACCACTTGAGGTCCCTTTGTTTTCCTCCTAAGCTATGGGTTTTATGGTCGACGACTGTGGTTGAAATTCTTTATTTTCTGAAGGCCTTTTGTTCGGAGTCCACACATTAAAATCCTCATGCATCATTGATACCTGGCGTTAACGCATCTGACCTGTGCCGGGTTCGAAACTAGCTGGGAACTAATATTCTTGACTGATGTTTATCGTGGATTTCCTCAGTTTTGCAGTCAATTCCCCAACATCTTATACACCAAGATAGACTTTCGGATCAGGTTAGAAATTCGAACACGTAATCTCCCAGACTGGAAGCAGGTATGTGTTTGGAATAAAGTCCCTTGTTGCACGGTGTCTGCCTAGTTATCGACAGATTTCCATACTGCTCATATATGCGTAGTCCCACACAGGTTTTAAACTGCCTCCTATTGATGAAAGAAGGCAGTTCCATAGCAATATGCAGGCCTAATATAACATCCAGACCGCACCTTTCGCTTCCGACAACACCCAAATACACAGGGTGATTCACAGAAATAGATTCAATATTTTACTTATTATTTCAGAGACGAAATATTTTTATTCTGCTTTCCGTGGAGCCATATCAAGATGATGCCAATGCGCGAGTTCGACGTCTAAATTTCATAGCAGATTCAAAATTAGTTTAGAGGTGGTGTCATGTAAAACCTGAAAGTTTAGAGGCAGTGTCGTGTAAAACCTGGAAGTTCAGAGGTAGTTTCATGTAAAACCTGAAAGTTTATAGGTGGTGTCGTGTAAAACCTGAAAGTTTATAGGTGGTTTCATGTAAAACCTGAAAGTTGTCATGATCTTCATGGAGACGTGACTTCAAACAGCCTTAAGCCTGCACTTTGCCGTCATTATAAATACTCATCATATGTTCATTGGTCTTGTCTTGTTAGTTTCAGGACCCTTGGACACTTTTACTTGACTGATCTATGTGGGCGTCTTTTAACTAATTTGCATACCACGATGAACATTAATCTCACTTATTGACATCCAAATATTATCAACATTCACAGAATGGAAACAATGCATTGGGACAAAATACCGTTTACATTCTCATGGCTTACTGTGAACGTTCTACAACGCGATAAAATATATTAATACGTGTTAATGACATCGAAACAGCGTAATTTCGCACCGATCGTAACCCTGGTCATCATGGTATGAATTGAATGAGTGATCGTATTCGCTCACTGTTTTAATTTCCCTGTCAAATTCTGTGTATATAGACTAGATTATTTAGTTAGTTTTCAGTTCGTTAAGTGAGCTGTCCTGCCTTGTCAGTAGTTGGTAACACTTTACGAACTAAACAGCTACACGCCCACCTTTCCTGTCTTACTTTTAAAGCTGGAGGGCGCCTGTCCCGTTTTGGATACCGTGAATCACAAGTATGTTAATTTCTGTGGATAGCCTTCGTACTTGTCTGGAAGCACTTGGCTCTCCGATGCTGCTGACGTCACGTTACTTCGGTTCACTTGTCAGATTTGTACAAAGACAAACTTCGCCTTTAGCAATCCTGAACAATAGACTTCGTAGGTTGCGTCAGAGTCACTGTACTTGGAATAATTCTTGTGTTACAAGTTGCTAATGCTTGTTTTTCTGTGTTCAGGTGAATTTTGTAGATTTTTTTTAATATGGCTTATCAGTCTGTACACACCATTGAACATCGGGTAATATTGAGAATAGTCTCCGTTGCATGTCGCTGTCACTCAGTTCGTTCACCCAAGGTCATGTTTGATTTCGCTACGAATTGTCGTGTCAGGTATCCAAAGTCCTCAGGATCGTTTGCGAAGAGACTTCTTTGGCGGGCGTACCAGAGACGCCTCAAATTCATGACACTTCCCCACGTGTGAATGGTCGTTCAGATGAAAACATTTTCCTTTTCCAGCTGATTTTTGTCAGCTTTGTTGGTGGTCTTTCTTGCAAATCACCTTGAACTTCTATTGTCATGATACTATGTGCTCATGACTTCTCGTTGTTCATTGGTGTATTCAGTTTGGCCTCTCTGCTTAAAAAATCTTCGTAATTCACCTGAACACACAAAATATGCATTCTTAAGTATAGCGGCTTTTGACATAAGCATTGTGCTGTGTGTGTAGTGACTTCAATGCGCTGTGTGCAGTAATGGAACACAATTGCAGTTCTCGAATGTACGAATGATATTGTTATTGGTTACTTCTTCGTTCCTTGACTTATTTAACGACGTTTTGTGAAAATTAGGCGGTTTTATTCAAATACAATCTTGAAAATACGACTACGGTTAATGATTTAGATTGAATTTTTGGTTATTTAACCGCCAGTGTTCAACTGTGTTATGTTATTCTGCAGGTAGCCTATATCATCGAGTGATAGGATGATAGTGACACTTGGAAATGTACTAGGTGTATTGGTCGTATCTTAACATAGGTCGAGGTGCTTCCTCTCTGGGCCGTTCTTAGGGCGGGGTGGTCGCCCCCTTTCTCTTCCCGCTTCGGTGGACCACGATCATCCGCTTTACTATGTACGAAATTCTTCGCCCAAGACGTAAACACGTAACATAAATCATGTCAAAGTATAGCCTATTAATTTCTTTGTAACAGATATAGGACTGCGATTCTTAATAAAGGTACAGTTTTGCCCCAGTGATATTCAACTTACTGGTTTCCGCTTTTCTTTTGTTTTTCTTTTATTTGCTTATTTCTTGTGCACCTGGAAATTCTGTTGAAGGGCACCGTATAGACGTCGTCACCCCGCACCCCTCTAGGAATGTTTCTGTTTCCGCCACAGTAATTTTCTGTCTTCGCATCGTGACAGTTGTCACAGTTGATGATGCGTCGTTAAATAAGACGAAATATGTTTGAAACTCTTCTTTTTCTTTAGTATTTGTCCCGCTTTGGCAGGGTCTGCTTTCTTCCTCTCTTTTCGGAGGTTTCTTGGTCTTGAAGTGTGCATTTAAGAGTAGTGAGTGACCAGCCCACTGACTCTGCACAATTTCTACTCAATCCTGATTTGACTGCCAGAGCCATCTAGTAGTGAATCAGGAGAGACTTGGGTGAGAAATGGCCGCTGAATTTTGCTTACGAAACATCTCGTATCATGCACGTAAGGTTCTTTTACGTGCCGTAAATCTACGACATGGGACCGCCGGCATTACTTCCCCTCCGAAGGAAGTTGTGCTACGGATTTTTATCACCCTTAAAAATTCACCGATCTCAGCCGGGATTGAACCCGCGAACCTTGGGTCCAGTAGCGACGAAATATTTTTTTTAAAAAAAAGCTTGGTATGTTGAAAATATTAGGACAAGTACATCTACGCCCATTGTATCTGTTATTTACTTCATGAATATTTAGGGTTATCTTGTAGCCAACATAATTCATACAGGTTACCCAGAATTCTTATGTTGAACACTTGGAATCTCCTTGTTCTACTGAGAGGTTTGAAACCAAGTCGGCCTTATGCTCGTCAGTTACTCTGTCTGACAGACTGAGGTATCTGCAAGACAGTAAAATTATTTTGCTAAATAACAAGAGCTGTATCGTAGATTATTTGCTCCTTTAATTTAAACTATCATATGTATATTATATAATCCGTGGCGTAACAGCTCTAGAGAGCCAAAGCCGACTATCTGGCTGCTGGCCTCACGTTCACGATCATGCAACCAGATATAGGATGACGTGTGGTCAGAACGACGAACCCCCAGCCATTGCTAGTTTTCATGACCGGATATGTATATTATATACATTATAATTTTGAGTCAGAAATCTACTTATATCACAGGAGTAAATGACTTATATTTTCCAAGTTAAAAATTGTCATTGAGTTTGCTAATTGCACCCGTTTTAATGTTATGTTCCAGAAGATGGCCCGAGTTACGTAACTCCAGAATGACTTCAGCATTGGAACAGCGTCATGGAACATTGCACAAGTACAAGAACAGTAACTTGGTGGACGTGACGTCAGCAAAGTACAATTCTCTGATGAACATGGCGCCTTCCAGGGAGTCTGTGGTTTCCTTCACCAGCACCAAAGGGCTTCTGAACGGCCCAGGACAGAACAATTGCTTCCTTAATAGCGCGGTCCAAGTAAGTAAACACGTCTGTTTATTCTCCCGTCGTGGTCTTACTCTGTCTCGCTGTACTCCGCCGTATCATAGCTGCCATTTTAGAACAATAAACCGAGAAATGTGTACCCCAGTTGGAGTACAATGTTCTCAAACATGATGATTTTCATTCCTCTGTGGCTTTGGTGTTTACACAATGCAGTACCGATTACAGAGATTACCGATAGCAGATGTCTTGTACCATATAGTCACGAATTATAACGCGGAGGAGACTGCGTTTGAGAAACTTATAATTGATAAACTGATCAATAAATTCCCGGAATTTTGTGAATACACATCTTCGTTTCCGTGTTCAGAAGAGGCCGCTAGTAAACTTTGTCCTGGACAAGATGTGTTTCGTATGAGTCTCACAATAAACTGACCACTTTCGTAAACAGCGTTGACCAATGATGTGTTTTAAGGTAAGAAGATAATTTTATTATAAATTACTTAGGCGATCTTTATGTTTCGAAGGGCCGCTATTCTTTGTACGTAGCTCAAACGAAATTACAATACCAGAATATTAACAATACAGTCCGTTCAGAATTTATCTCATTAGCGCTGACTTAAGTTTTACTGTGACAAACAAGCAGAACTATGCATGTTCATAATTTACCCATTATGTATTTACAGACGTAATTCGTTCGATGAAAACTGTTCGTAAGGAAATTCACATTAATTTCAATGTAAAAAAAATTCTCACCAGTTCCTGACAGCCAGAGAAATCACCCAGTATTTTGGTCCAGATATCTTACTATAAAAATTTCTGATTCCTCGTTGTCTTCAAGAAATGACGTCATCAAACAGCGTTATCCATAGCCAAGTCACTTTTAAATGTTCATTCCTCAGGAATGGTAAGAGTAAGGGTAATGTAACCTATATGTAAAATGATCAGTAAATAAAGACCTTTAAGAATCTGTAATGTATTTTGTTGTAATTATAATTGTTTATATATTTATTGTAATTTTAATGAACCAATGTGTGCAATTTTCAATGCATCTGGCGGCGTTAAGCGCCCGCCTCTCGAAAACCGCAACAGATGGATCTGGACATATTGCGTACGAAATACGTATTACCTCTTGAGCTTTCCATATCTGTTTTCAGATTTTACATATCACAAATGGTTTAGGTTCTACAAACATTTATTTAGCGCAATCCACTCGCGTCATTTCTTTACTTGGCAACTTGAGTTCATTTTCTTCCCTACAGGAGGCAGAACAGTCACGACTTTAACGCCTCTCTCTAAAGGAGCTCCGAAAGGAGCGCTTTGCTCTAGTGTTAGAAAATTTTAGAGTTAAAAATGGAACAGAATTACTTTTTATGGTAGTTATTACCTATTTAACCCTGTAAAGCACTACTGAGGTATTAAATTAAACCTTTACATTGTACAGTACCTACTGCAGTTAGGTATAAACATCAGAACTTACGTGAACGAAGTTGTCTTTATGAAGACCTTAATTACTGTAGTTGGCCTATAATAATCACAAAGAATCATTGGTAAGAAATTAATTGGTTCTTTGCTATAACGAAAATAAAGTTCGTAAATTGAAAAACAGCCACAAATTTACATGGTTCGATGTATCGAAAAATTGTAAATTGGACGTTCGTAAATCAAGGGATATGTGCAGTGAAATACCATTTGAATTCATGGTCCCTTTTCCCCCTCTTGTTTTATCTTGTATAGGTTTCTTTCAGTTTATTGAATATGTTGTCATTTTTTTTGTAGTGTTCTGTCTGACGACAGGTCCATATGAACAGGATCTTTCCATCCTTTTCTCGGACTGGGACCTGTTCATATACGTTCTTGGCAGATGATCCAGAAGTGGTTTGCCATTGCCTTCTTCTGTGTGTGAATGGAGTAATTGTTGGGATGCCACGGAGAAACCGGGGAAGCCCCCGGAGGAAAACTCCGTGTTGCCTAGACCACGGCCTTGCCCAACACAAGTTATAAATTCGGGCACCGCCGGGAATTTTGAGAATTTGGAGGGGGACTGAATGCTGAAAGGAATCGATATGGCAACAACGATATTTGATTTCTGGATATCGCGTCTGCCGATCTACTAGGCCGTGGTTTATGTTTTGTTCACGAATTTAAAAAAAAAGGCCCCCTTGGGGTTTAAAAATCTGCCACAGAACTGGCATTTAACCGCTGCAGCCCACAAGTAAATGCAAGGTGCGCTGTTATTTTAAATAGTAATTGATTGGGTATTGAGGTTTTTAGAGCGGCGAACATTAGAATCATGATTATCTAGGTTATGACGCGGGTCCTTCTAAAATGTTGATAAGCGCTTAGATGTCTACACGGCGTTATAGATCACAGCCCTTGGTACTAAGCGATACGCGAATGAACAGATGTTTACGTTACGTAGACGAGTGCTAACGTAGAATAAAAAAGAAACACAGCAACCAGTGGGAATGAAACAGGTACAAAAATCACCTCTGCTATTGCTTCCTGCTTAAATGCCCTTGGGAAATCTGCCAAGATGCAGATGGCGGGAGACAAAATGATTGGCTATGCTCTTCGGAGACCCGCGGTGAATTCAGGGGTGTACACCAATGTAAGACAGGATCTTCACTTAGGATGACAAGACTCATTTGGGAAATATGTCTTTTAATCTGACAGTCTGAACCGAAGAGACGAAACAGCCAACACCAGAAGACACAGCTCTCAAACGAGTCTGTAGTTTTTCTTCGGTGTAGCTCTTGCTTTACAGAAGAGGCGTATATTCTTAGAATGATACGAATTCACCAAATTTTACTCGGCAGTAAATGCAAAACTTGTCATTTAAACTTTAATGTTAACTACATGCGAGCAGAGGCCACGGTGGTCTAGCGGTTAGAACGCTGGCCTTGTAATCCTGGGGTCTCGGGTTCGATTCCCGGCGGTACCCGAATTTATAACTTGTGTTGGACAAGGCCGTGGTCTAGGCAACACGGAGTTTTCCTCCGGGGGCTTCTTCCCCGGTTTCTCCGTGGCATCCCAACAATTACTCCATTCACACACAGAAGAAGGCAATGGCAAACCACTTCTGAATCATCTGCCAAGAACGTATATGAACAGGTCCCAGTCCGAGAAAAGGATGGAAGGATCCTGTTCATATGGACCTATCGTCAGACAGAACACAAAATAAATAAAATACATGCGAGCTCTTCTAGTCTGACAGAAGCCTCGAGTGTACTTTAAATTACGCAAATAATCTTAATAAACAGAAAGAAACACTACATTAAAGTTAACAAGTAATCAAGGTATTAAAAATGTTGTGGAAATTAAACGTAGTTTGTAGTTTATATTTTGGATATTGATGTATAGAGTGAATTGTATAAATGCATGGTTCATATTCGTCAAGGACCTGATATTTCTTCAAGATGTAATACCAAACGTATAAATGTTTCACTGTTTAAGTATTAATTACAAATCGGTTTAGGTACATGAAAGCAGAAGAAAAACATATTTCTATTCAGTCGTTATTTAACGACACAGCCCACTCATCCTCATCTGGTCTTTGTTCAGGAATTTGTGAAACGCTTTGCGTAAGTGTGTACAGTTTTACGATCTTCAAAGCATTGGAAACAATTCGGAAAGGTTGTATAAGTATACCACTACGCCTATGCATTATGCACTAAACTATCATGAACGTTTATAGGTTATGTGGTAATACGGGAGAAGTTCTTGGGTATATTCCTTCTCAGTCCTACCGTACCCCCGCGTGAAGAGCCCCTCGGGTTGTATTGAAGCCCGTTTTATGTGTGATTGTAAAGAGAGAACCCTGGCGCTTATCAATTTAAAACAGTTTTCAAATAGGGAAATGATCAACATGCAGATAATTATGTAAGATTTAAGGTTTTCAGTGCGGTTTGTATGAAGATTTCTGTCTTCTGGGTTGTTGCGTTGTGTAGTCGATTCATCGCCCTGATGATGGAGGCAGTATGACCTCTGAAACGTTGGTAAACATCGACCAGACTACACAGCGCAACAACCCAGAAGACAGAAATCTTCATGCAGATAATTGTTGTTCGTATAAGTTTCCAACCCTGCGGAACTGCACGGGAATTTTTTTTTTACTTGGCAGGCCCTGTTATTACATAAGCTCTTCACATGTGTAATAACGTAATATATATTCAGTGGGCTGTCGACTCAACCGGTACTCATCGGAATGTAGATATTGGTTACGTTCGAATATTCGAAGGCCAAGGCTAAGATATGTTGTTGGCCATGTTGTTTAATTTTTCAGGTCGTGTTTGACATGTTGTAGTAATTTGTATTGTTGTCCAAGCAAGTGACAGGTGGTTTTATAAGGGAGAGAGACTGGGGGTATCTTCATGTTCATGTGTGTGCATGCGCGCGCATCTATCCTACCTATAATGGCGTTAGGCCATTGGCCGATTCGTATGAAAATTTGTTGAGCTCAGAGAGTGCCATCTCGTGTTAATTCACTGTTTTGACAGAGTAGAAGTGGGCGACAGTGGGCCGATTGATTACTTAGTACCTAAAGTTGACGGGAATATTTATTTATACTAACAATTTATACATTTTATTTCAGCATTTGTATTTTAACTCATATCAAAATGTTAAAAGTTTTCGTATAAACTAGATTTAAAGATAAAAATATCTTTATTGTTATTTTCCCCGATGTATGAAATCGATTATTTTAATCTCAGCTGCCCTCTCGTTGCCCTTGGACTAGACCACGACATCAAATGAAAACACCTCAGAAGTTAATGCAACGTAAGTCGGTCCGCAGTAATACATAACATCCTCTGAACACAGTATTTGTCTGCCTGACATTTGACATTCTATTAGCATACTGTACTGTATTCAACGACTGTTTTATGTATTCAATTTGTTGCAGTGTAGCTCGGCAGCTGTTTTAACGATGTCTTAACTAATCCCCCCCTCCCCAATATTTTCTTCACTTGCTTTTCTTGAAGTTACGTTCAAAACAATTAGTGGTAGGGTAGAATGCAAATAAAACGGTATAAATTCTCAATCTTAAACTGTTCAACTTATTGAAGAACGTCAAATCAAGTTCTATAATGCATTTTCTGATAAATATTTCATGAGCCGGGATTTGTCAGTCAGTATAGTGACTAGCTACGGGCTGGACGGCCGGGGTTCGATCCCCGACGGGGGCTAACGATTTATTTTTCCTGTGTCCAGACCGGCTCTGGGGCCCACCCAGCCTCCTCTACAATGGGTACCGGGGTTCTTTCCCGGGGGTAAATCCGGCCGGGGCGTGATGCTGACTACTCACCCCCATCTAGTGCCGAGGTCAAGGAAGAGAGGAGCTACACCTCCACTCACCCCAAACGCCTACATGGCGTATAGTGGGACAGCTTTTACTGATAAACACTTGTAGGGATGTACGCATATCACAGCAACAGAAATTAAATCTCATATTTAGAGGTTCTTGGAGCAAAAGCAGTGAATCAGATATCCTAGTAATGATTGATTTTTTTTAAGAAAATTGCCGACTAATACGTGAACCGGTTCACATTAGTAGTCGAAGTTAGTACCATTTTTAGTAAATTGTAATTATGTTTCAGTAAATTGCCTTCATTCGTTTAATTATAAGCGAAGGTAAATACAGCCCTAGCTTTGGAAAACGTTGATAATTGGAAATAATTGGGGGGGTTAGCAGTCGTAAGCCCCTCACCCCGCTGTTAGTATGAAACAATTGAAACTACTGGTTGCCTTGTACACCGACCGAGATTCGAACTGTATTTCTACTAATTGAAAGTGATGCTTGTTAGCACTGTGATAACTTGTTAGGTATTTGTCGTAGTTCGTATTATTTGATAGGGGATGGCATGTACACAAGTGAAATGAAAATTATGCTTAAAATATTTTAGATGTTGGACGTTAAAAGTAGGAAAAGTTTGGAACGAACAAATCACAAATAGATAAATAAAATCAAATTACTGGCTAAGTAAGTAAGTGACTCGCTCATTCGCGGAGTGATAGCAAACCCATTAACTTTAGCAATTCATGCTGTCATGCAGTCGGGAGGTTGGTCACCGTGTTTCACAAATTTCCACTATTGGCCCATTTTATTTCTGTCCCCGAGGATTTAATTTGATGGGACGACTTTAACGTCTAAATGAAGAAATGATCTCTCGCGCTTTGTTGTCACTGAACATCACAGCAGAATTGCTTTGCTTTGAAGTAACAATTGTATATATATATATACATTAAGTAACAGAATAAAATCAAGAGTAATGAAGATACTATTAAGTTTTACCAAATTTAAAGGAGTTCAGCAGTCTCTTTACACGATTATAAAAAATGAAATATAAATTTTAAATACATTTTTCATGTCGTTACGTTCACAGCATTTTATAACGATACAGAATTTTCACTTTAAAGAAAGCAACATATCTTAAATATGTCCAACTGTGTTGTAGAAAAATATATATTGCATGTCGATCGAACATCTGCTTTTGTGCTTTGGAGATTAAATTAGTCCTTAGAAAGTTTAAAATGCCAGGAATGAAATTGCATAAGAGCAAACTTGCATATGCAAAAGTTTGCATTTCACAAACAGCTTTTACTGATTCATCGATCTCGATTCATCGATCTCATTGGAGCAAATTCGCGTTAACGAAACATACGTAATTGCAGAGATGACTGTATTTATAATTTTGATTCAAAATCAGCGATGTAAGAATTACGATTTAGTATAAGAATCAGTACGAGAAACATTGTAAAACGTTATAAATAATAGTAAAATATATTTTTTTCACTTTTTGACTTCCTGGTTTCAAAATCGGTGTTATTCTGAATCGGCGCAAATTGGACCGGCGGAAATCGAGGGCTACCTGTATTAGCTCAAGTCCACTTCTGACGGAATTTTTAACCCCTTATCATAACATTTTTCGTTTACAACTAAATGTTTTGGAAAAAAGAAACGTTTTATTTTATATAACGTAAAACATTTCAGGGAGATTTTCACCCATAAGTTTACGGCGAATATGTCTGTATCATGTCGAAAGGGGCAAGCTTCCAAGTCAAGGGACGACTCTGTTAACAATCCAAAGCGTACGTAGTATATCTTAATTTATTGTTTATGTGTTCGTGGCTTTTGCCACGCCTCCTGCGAGGTGCGGTCTGCAATTAGCCGAGGATGGCATGAAGCACCCAGCTCACCTTCGGTGTAAGTACGTGGTCCGCATCTCGCATAGGGCACGCGAGTTCATTACAAAGGCCTGTCGTTGCTAAGGGACACTCGTGCACAACAGCGATCGTAAACGCGTTCTATTGAATGTGATGACGTCATTGTTTGTCTACCAAACGTGACAAGATATACAGAGTGGGTGGGAAATAAGACGGCATTCCCATTTAAAAAAGTAAATATAAAAATTATTTTTATTATCTTTGCATTGGAAATATAGAGGTTATAACCATTTCTCAATGCCTACTTACGTCCCACCCACTCTGTATATTGGAGATACGCTGCTTATGCATTGAAGGTTCTTGATGTGAGGATGTTACGAAATTGAAAACGTTGGCTTCCCATTTTTCACCAAATTTTGTTTTAAATAATGCATGAATGCGTAGTTACAGAATGGCAGTGAAATGTTAATTTCAGAAAGGAAAAATAATGGTTTACGACTTTTCAAAAACAGGTAACCAGGATTCTAAAATTTTCCATTATACTTTGCAGGCGATATAATAGGATGAAACTCAGATAAATCAAGTACGAGAAGTTAGTATTATCCCCGGAGATCTGTGCACAGGAACTATTTCCTGAAATTAACAGGAAGGTAATGACGGTCTTGGATTTAACTCGGGAGTCACTGCCACCTGCAGACTATTACACCTCGGCGCATAATATTTTATTACTGTACAGAACAGATTTTCGCCTCGTTAAACCATTCATTATACGGCGCTGGTTGTACCAGAGGCCAGGAAGAATAATGTAACAGACGGAGCGAGCGGCTTTTCTCGTCAGAAGTTCTGTACACTGCAGATAACTAAATGGAACAGAGTCCTTGTTGTGAAGCTAATAGTCGCTCAGCGTGTTAGATTCCCTGCATTTTCCCCCACATTCTTCTTTTATGTTCGTTTCAAATAATCCGTCCAAATTAGAAGACGTACGTAATATTTTGTAATAGGCAAAGTAAAGTTTGTCCCACTATACGCCATGTAGGCGCTTGGGGGGAGTAGAGGTGTAGCTCATCTCTTTCTTGACCTCGGCACTAGATGGGGGTGAGTGGTCAGCATCACGCCCCGGCCGTGCTTTACCCCTAGGAAAGGATCCTGGTACCCATTGGACAGGATGCTGGGTGGGCCCCAGAGCCGTTCTGGACGCAGAGGCTAGAGGAAAAATCCTCTGCCCCCGTCGGGGATCGAACCCCGGCCATCCAGCCCGTAGCTAGTCACTATACTGACTGAGCTATCCCGGCTCATAATATTTTGAATTTGCGGTGAGCCTCCCACATAACACCAGGGGTTGATAATCATCCTTCGTGGGACGCTCAATAATGCTGTGATACTCAAACTTTCAAGGTACCTCGGACCTCCTCCCCAAAATTATCGCAAACAGCGTGTCTTTGTCTTCCCGTAAAGGTTTTATTCACGAGTAAAGTTGTAAATATAATTTATGTACACTCTGTATGTAAGGGAGGGGCGCTTTACGGGAAGCCGTCTTGTTCTTGAGTCCGCGTTTTCAGGTTCAGAAGTATGTAAATGGTTTGGGTGAAATCTGGCATAGGCGGTTTGTATTGTAGAATTTGAGGTTTTCTAAGGCGGTGAGTCTGAAGATGGCTGTTTTCTGGGTTGTTGCGCCGTGCAGTCTGGTAGATGTTAACCAACGTTTCAGAGGTCCTTGCTGCCTCCATCATCAGGGGGTTTGTAAAACAATTTGCCGTCTGAATTTAATTTGGCTTAAGATTTATTTATCAGAATCCGAATTTTACACAATGGCACAATGGAAGTTTTTATAAGGAACGGTTTTAATGTGATATTAAATTTCGCGAATCTTGATATGTTAACGTTTGGCTAGTTCTCAGGCACTGGAAATAATTTCAAACTGAAATTTTGGAAGCAGGTCCTTACATTGTGATTATTACTTTTTTTTTGAGGAAGTATTTAAAGGTGATTAACATGAAAGTAAAGTTGCTTGTATGAATGAACGGCAAGTTATGAAGTCGTGTTGGAGACATTAGATAAAGTTTAGGCATTCTCGCCAACAGACGAATGTAACTTCTGAAGCGCCATTTGCACAGTCAAGGTGTTCTTGAAACAACATGATTAGTTGGTACGTGCTATTGCGTTGGATCATTTCCCACAGAAAGTGACATGTCACTGTCCTTTTCGCGCTGCTCAAGCAAAATATTAATTTCGAAGCCACCATCTTGGTTTAGGCGATAGGTATGAACGGCGTACTCTCAGAGAACACGGAGAATACGAAAGTGAAGTGTTTTGTATGCGGGTGAGAGTGCATGGGAACGACATTGGTCCCACGACGAAGCTTCTGATCTAGCGATCGGTGTCAGCTTCTGACTCAGGGCGTGACCTAAACATCGGCCAATTCTTTGCACAACCATTTCGTAACTGTGGATGCCACCGGTTTTAACATTCATTGACTGCATTTTTGCACAGACTGCGAGAGAATTTTGTAAGAAAATATCTGAATCTAATAAGGATGCAGTTAGCGGGCAATTAGGATGTTGATAAGGATGCAGTTAGCGGGCAATTAGGGTATTACCCTAATAATGATTTACGTAATTTATGCAAGGTGGCATATGAAGATTTCTGTCTTCTGGTTTGTTGCGCTGTGTAGTCTGGTCGATGTTAACCAACGGTTCAGAGGTCATACTGCCTCCGTCATCAGGGCGATGAGTATGAAGATTTCTGTCTTCTGGGTTGTTGCGCTGTGTAGTCTGGTCGATGTTAACCAACGTTTCAGAGGTCATACTGCCTCCGTCATCAG
>NW_019060395.1:164252-197226 GCF_000696155.1 Zootermopsis nevadensis | reverse complement strand
CGGAGGAAAATTCCGTGTTGCCTAGACCACGGCCTTGCCCAACACAAGTTATAAATTCGGGCACCGCCGGGAATCGAACCCGAGACCCCAGGATTACAAGGCCAGCGTTCTAACCGCTAGCCCACCGTGGCTTCTTTTTAAGATACCATCACAAAATTTTCCTGAAATGATTGGTATAATATCTGTTGATAACGATTCGAAAATGAAATCGCCCGATTTTGAATCAGGACTGCCAACCACTACACTATGACGTTGGGTAGGAATAATATGCACTTGGGAATAAAGAATGTCTGTGTGCGTTGACTGTAATTTTATATCGTTCAGTTGGCCTTGGAATTTTTGCAGATACGTATTTATCGCTGACAGTGCTAATCAACATAGGGATAATATATACACTATACAGCGTAGTCATAAATCACATTGTTGAAGTTAATCACTAGTAAGTATTCTGAGGCATATAAAGCCTGTAGTCTGTCTGTACATTATTTTTCTTTGTATTCTGTTGAGCGCTAAACACTCAGTCACGAACAAACACTACGTCAAAAACTGTTTCAGAATTACAGATGTTAATGATGGATCTACATACTTAATTTTATACCAGTTCTTTTCTACACCCATCGTTTTTTATTTTTTTTATTACAAATTCGAATTGAAAATGAAACTAAATTCGTCTGACAACGTAGTTAAAGTTTCATTTTGACAATACTTAGATATTCAAAGTCGATAGTAGGAGTATAGTAAAATGTGTATAGACCTATAATTTTGTTGTACTGTCAATAAGATTTACAGGTTTCGTTAGTGCCATGAAAGCATTCAAACGAAAGTAAACTTTATGAATTTATCGAATAATTACTTCTGTTAATTATGAGATTTCAGGTTCTCGTGGCTAAGAGTATGAGGATGGTTGTAATTTCGATGTTACGCCGTGTAGTCTTGTAAAAGTGTACCGACTTTTCAGAGGTACATACTGCCTCCATCATCGCCTTGACGATGGCAGTGTGCACCTCTGAAACGTCGGTCAATTTCTATTCACGTCGAAACATCCCAGAAGACACGCGTCATCATGTACCACTGACCTAGAGTCCTTCAGCAGCTTCGAGTACCGCCCTGCCCAGTCGGTCTCTTAATTTCCGACTCAAAATTACTCGTTTATCAAACCCCCACCCCCTCTGCTCCAGTTTCCGCTGTCTTTGTCTTATCATGGCCAGGAATTGTGCTTCAATGATGCATCACGTTTCTCCTACTCCGATGATTTGGTAGTTAAACGTCGCGGCCTTGAAACGATTTGTTGTGGAAACCGCCCAACCGCGATAAAACGAAAACACTTTGAAAGACCAACAAATGGAAGAATGAAGGAAAAACGCCTGGGGTTACCCGCACGCGTATGGGAAGAAACTGCATCTCTTTGTTGGCGTCGTGACTGGTGGAGCGTGTTTCTTTCAGCGATGCGCCTTCCGGAGGCGACCTCACTTCTCTCCTACCTGTTCACAACAGACTAGTGTGCGTAGACGGTTGTCTTCTGCGCCGTCTAGTCTGGTAGAAGTTTTCCGACGTTTCAGGAGCACTTGCTCCCTCCATCATGAGTATATGCTTTTGTATATTAAATTGTTTGTCCACTGTTAGATTCGAGGATGGAATCTTTAAACGAGGATGCCAGTGGACAACGTATCACTCAAAAATAAGAGAAATGCCTGTTTCCTTCTTACTTCTAGTCTTTTCCATGCAGCCAAATTAGTACACTGCTAATGTGAATGATGAATCTGCGATTACTTTTTGCCCGTCAACTGAACGCATGCTTTACGAACAGCAGTTACATGTTTTCTTTCGAATATTACATTCTACGCATTTCGGTATCCATTTCAAGGTTCCACGCGGAAGTCTTGAAACATGAGGCTGAATAGTTGCCCAGTTCATATTGTGTATTTTTGGGAATATAACATACATTAGAACATCGCTGACATGAAGTCTGGAAGATGGAAATATAATATTTCTGCCCTACAAAATTTTCTAACCGGCGTAGTATAGTGATCAACTTTTGTTTTCTCGTTGGATCTATTCCCATATCTTGATAATGTCGTTAACATTCGTTGATGTTATTCTTTCAGTGAGGCACACATGTTGGTTCTTATACTGAAAAAATGTCTGGCATGCGTAACTGTGATTAATAGAATGCAGAGAGAATCAATATATACGCAAATACAGGAAGATAGGAATTTGTATGGTTTGAGGTTTTTACAGCGGTGAGTATGAAGATTTCTGTCTTCTGGGTTGTTGCGCTGTGTAGTATGGTAGATTTTTACCAACGCCCTGATGACAGTGGTAGTATGACCTCTGAAACGTTGGCAAACATCTACCATACTACACGGCGCAACAACCCAGAAGACAGAAATCTTCACGATAGGAATTATTCAAATTGTCAGCTGTAGGCTTACATCACTTCCGGTTTTGGAATTATTAAGCGCTTTATTCTTGTTGCACAGAGTGTACCTGATCCTTATCTGATTCCAAGAATGTTTATAGATGAATACTTCAAAGCTATGAAAGTGTTGTAATGGGAACGACCCGTTCTTCAAGTGCCTGAGCACTGCGGGCCCCAACTTTTGTTGGCTTTGATCTATAGACATTCGGTAGGACTCCTTGGACGAGGGATCGGCCCATCGCAAGGCCTCTACAGCACAACACAGAAAAACGCGGACAAACATCCATGGCTTGAGTGGGATTCGAACCCACGGTCCCAGCGACCAAGCGGCAGAAGGCTGAAAGTGTTGTATAAATTTTAAATTACAGCTCACATCTAAATTGGTGTTGATGTAGATAAAATCCCAGCTCTCGTATTATAAAATTTGAAGTTGATGTAGCTTACAAAATTATATTAGTCTCCTTTGTGTTAACACTTTCTCGGTTCCTTAGTAAAGTATTAATTCAGCTGAAGACTATCATAGCAGTAGGTCGGCTTTCAGACAACGTTCGGTTGCTGTGGGAATGACATTGGCATGTTTAAGCTGACCTCAGATGTACATTCCTGCCGGTTTTTATTCCGAACATAAAAACGTATTGAGAACTTCTCCCTCACGAAGTTATAATTTATAAGACGTGGAGTAGCAAATGGATCAGAGGCTTCCACTTCGCCATCATCATGATATCCTTAGGGGCTGACAAGACTGGAGGTCCACGCCCCAAGCAATTTACTGCCAGCAGCTGATAATTATAGACTCAGGGTAGGTTAATTACGGCTAGTGGTGGCCTCTTTGGTTTTTCCACTCTTCTGAAGATAAATCTAATATCTTCCTTCACAGTCTTCGATTTCACATCTCATCGTCACTTTGCTACAGTAGCTTATCACGAAGACAGAAGCGTCTTGTGGCATTTAATTTATTCGACAGTGAAACATATACATGAAGTTTAAATTAAAAATTACTCCTTTGGCTAAGAATTTTGCGTTGAAAGCTCGAGAGGCGTATAGGTAAGGCTTCACAGATGGTTTTCCAGGACGTTATTTATAGGAATTTAAGTAGCTTTACGCTCCGGCCAGGGAAAAGCCCCTGATATTCATTCAGTGGAAAGCTAAATGTGTTTTGTAGCCGTTCTGGGAACATGCTGCTTAAGAAAACACATTCAAACGTCCCTGACTGTATGTCAACTCCGGGTCGTCAAGGTAGGTGCCTCTGAATTATCTCCTTATTAGTGAGTCTGCAGTGGCTTCGGACCTCCTGTCCTGTGAACCATGAGGCCGGAGCGTGATGTTGATCACTCTCCACAGTCTGATATCGAAGTTTTGAAAGTGTAGAATCTGTCGTGAGCCATCATGTTATCAGGATTCCGTTGAGCGGTTTGCAATCATGCTTCGCATTAAGGAGTCCCTTGCGAGTCCAAATTATCCCAAGAGCTATACCAGCGGTAGCTTAGCTACTGGTAGGGCCTCCCAAGCCGGACAGGTCGAGGGTGAGGTTCCAGACTAAAAGAGATATCCTGGTCCTCCAGGTTGGGGTTATGCATTGGGCTGACAACCCAGTCATGTAAAAAAACAAAGACTTTTGAGAAACCTGACAGGAATCCAAAGTTCAGAGTGAACTGTAGAGCTTGAGAAGAAGAAGATGAAGAAGGAGAAGAAGGAGGAGAAGAAGGAGAAGAAGAAGAAGAAGAAGAAGGAGGAGAAGAAGGAGAAGAAGAAGGAGAAGGAGAAGAAGAAAAAGAAGAAGAAGAAGACCCTTGTTTCGATCTCTGACCCGGACATTCGATATATTAAATTTTCGAGAAAAAAATTATCGGTCGGATTTTGCTTTGTAAATTAACTTCCTTAGCTCAGAACGAGGTAAATTTGTTTTCAGCTAGTTCAATAACTATTCCAGTCGACTGTAAATTGTGTTAAGCAATTATCAAGCTAGGCCACGCCTTCCGTGATGTCGGCCAGAAGGACTACCTCTGTTTTGTTTTGTGAATCCGCTGGAACTGTCTGGACTCTTGCTGCTGTAATCCAGTTTGCAGAGGCGTGCTTAGCCACGCGGGGGTAGCGTGGCGCCCTACTGCTGGAGTGTCTGTTAATTGAAGAGGGCTCTTCCCAGACACATTTTCACCCATTCCAACTGTCACCCCTCCACCCTCCGTTCAGCTTTCTACTGTGCATTACTCCAGCCATGTCGCCATGGCGACTATACTTTTTCCTTCTGATTTGATGATTGTCTGAACTTCTGCACTTAGGAACGTGAAGGTCTGTTTTGTTCAAGATTAAACCTACAGTGTACATGTACAGTATGGACATTTTTCTAATGACTGCTTGAAACTGCGGGTATGTTTACCTGCTTATTTTTGAAGCCGAGGCAACATAAGATGCTTAGAAATGATCATAAATAAAGGTGATGCCATTTCATTCTTGTAAACAAGTTTTGCACTAGGACCAAGATGGAAGGGAGACATGGAAAAGGGATATGATTTGAGGTTTTCACGGCGGTGAGTACGAAGATGGCTGTCTTCTGGGTTGGTCGTGTAGTCCGGTAGAAGTTGACCAACGTTTCAGAGGTCATACTGCCTCCAACATCAGGGCGCCCTGATGATGAAGGCAGCAAGGACCTCTGAAACGTCGATACATTTCTATCAGAGTACATGAAAAAAGAGATTTTTACCATCTTTCGTCTCAGCCGTATAAACGCTCTGATGGTTGATTCAATTAGAACACATAAGAGAATCTGTCCAGATGGCGTCTGACATATAACAAGGAAGCTACAGGTGTGAGGAGGCCCTAGGGACGTGACGAAGAATAAAGCACGGATTTTGGACGCCACTAAAGAGAGTAAACAAGAACACCTGTTTGCCTCCAGGAGGAGAATCGGAACACACGACCAGCACTCCTATCTAGCGGCTGACAGAGGAACAACTGTCGTACGCGTGCATGTTTAGACAGAAATCCGGTTGTAGGACACTGACTGCATTTGGGTTCTTTTGGGAACACAACTTTTTTTAAATTTTTTTTGATACAATTACAAATGAAACTACATTCGTGCACTTGCATCCTCACATCAAGGGGAGAGTGCAGATTGAGGATATTTGAATACCGGGTGCTTAGGAGAATATTTAGAACTAAGAGCAGTGAGGTGAAGGGAGGATTTGAGGTTTTTTACGGCTGTGAGTACGAAGATGGCTGCCTTCTGGGTTGTAGCGCCGTATAGTCTGGTAGAACTTTACCGACGTTTCAGACGTTCTTGCTACCTCCATCATCAGAGCGATCGATCTGAACTGAATTGCTGTGTGGTTGTTAGCAGGGATGTAAGTTAATATTTATACATTATTACGACGTCGAATAGCGAAATGTATTCGATGTGGATTCATCGTATCAATATATCGCGTAATTTTTTGTTACCATAAAATTGGGAAAGTTCTAAAACACCGGATTTCCGTCTATTTTAGGAAACCTGGGGATTTATGTCACTCAAATATTCATAAAATTAAAATGAAATGTGTGAGGCTGTATTCTGTTAATAGAAATATTTAAAATAATTAGGTTGAGGTTTAAACTTCCATTGTAATCCATATTGAAGTGTAAGAATGATTTTAATTATGCACTTGAGCAATTTTAAAGTCGCTAGACCGATTAGACTGTAATGATGTCGATATGAACGTCTTCAGTATCAACACAAAATTTCATATCAAAAGATATCCCAGCGGTTTTGATGCCTGATTTGTGTTTGAAAAATCCAAGGTTTGAATGTCGAGCTGAAGACAGACATTTTCATAGTCTTCTGCAGTGTCTAACGACATATAGCATCTTCACAAAATATGTTACGGACAACTCTATCAATAATTTTTGGAGACTTGAATTCATGTATAAGACACGACCTCTCGGAAACTTCTATGAAAGATTGAAACAGTATCCTATAATTGTGGGGCGACACCAGTTAACAATGCAGAGCTGATCACAAGCATTTAAGCTCTTTTACATTCTTTAAACGAACAGCTCTTTTGTTAATGGTCATGTATTTTAAAAATATATGTGTTGTGGGGTAGCACATATTCTGACTATATTGTTGGCGCAATGGAATGTGTTCAGGTAACATTTTCATTCTTCATCTTTCGCTAATATGATTCTGAATAACAGCAGTGCGGATTCTTGTCATACGCTATTTTCTTTACAACGGATCCCACGTCTTGCAGGGGGCAGTGTGTGATAAAGTTTTAAATTTAACGTGCTTAGTTTGTAATGGTAAAGAGTAATATTTTCGTATGTTATTGAATTTTCGAAACGAATTGCTTCGGACTGTAAGGAAATTTGTTAATAGGCCAGGGCATACAATACACAACAGGAATAAGATGGGTGTAACATTTTGGTTTGAAGGCCATGTGAGGAAAGGACAATTGAGAGTAGGCTACTAGGCTTTGATAGGAAGGTAATGTTAAATTTGATCTTAAGAAAAAAGGTTCTGTTAGTGTCAACTAAATTGAACTGTTTGAAGATAGGTTACTCTGATGACATTTATAACAGTGCACCCTGGGATGCGTTGCTCAAGAAACTACTTTGTGGGATCAATTATTATTTTGTTTATTGCTTTGTATTGTTCCTTATATTAACGATGATTCATAGTTGATGCTACTAAGGAGAATGTTTGTAAACTATGAATTGTCAAGATTGTATGAAGGAGCAGACGAGGACAGTTGTAGGTTACTGTTTGCTTATTAAGACCGTGGAAAATCACTGAATATTTCAGTTTTTAATTCTGATGAGTTACAAGGTAAGGTAAGTGCTCAACCGACAACTGATACTGCATTTTTGTAACGTTTGAGCGCTATTTTCTACTTCAAAAAGTCTTGAAAGTTTAGTTTTTTCAATAATTTTGCTTAATTGGCACAGACGTTGGAAACATTAACCCATGTAATTTTCTTCTTCCCAGTTCCAGTGATTGATTGTCCTTGACTTCAGATGACTTTTCTCTAAATCCTACGTTTTGTTGGAAGCTCAGTTCTGTCTTGAAAAATAAGTACCATACTTTTGTTGACAATTGGGAGTTAAAATTAATTATGCCATGAAACAGTCCATGTCAGTATAGACACAATAACCACAATTTTTCAACCTCTTAACCCCGTCATCGTATGAAAACTACCTTTAAAATCCACCTCTGTGTGACCTAATGACAACTGAAAGATTTCTGTATAACAGGATTATGTTCTATGAATTCATGTCTTTAGTGTAAGAACGATGTATGCTTTTTTTTTGTTTCCGGCTGAAAGAAACGCGTGTGGAACTTTATAAAGTGGATGACGTCACTGTCTGATCATGGTACACGCTTCTTCTTTTAGACACGGTCGTGTGCTTGAAACTGGCTGAACAATGATCAGCATATTTAAATTGACCGAACAACTTGATGTTTTGTTTAGAACGTCTTCGTATTTGAGGGTCTTTGAGTTTGAATCTCGGTCCTGATATTCTCAGTTTTTCTTCTTAGCCCTCGTACCGAATGGCTGGCCTTCGATCTCTTCCGTCCACGTCCTTCAAATTTATTATTTATAAGCATCTTATCACACAACTGTATATACCGAACAGTGCAGTTGAGGAAACGTCATTAAATATAAATGTAACACGTATTAAACATGTATTTTGTACGATGAGTTGAGAGACATTTGACAGTATGTGATTTCATGATATTTGATTGGGTGGTTTAGAATTCTCAATAAAATTAACTGCGTCTGCCTAACACCAGGTTTTTGCGGTCCACACACAGTTCTAATATAAATATATATAATTTTTATATTTTTTACAATTATTATATTCTACTTCCCCGTGTATTACTGATTTTATTCTCCCGTTTCCGACAGTTTTATGTTGGAAGTTTTGTATATTTATTAATTCTACAGCTTTAATACAATTTATTATTCTCTTCTAAGGCACTCTTTCAGTTTTAGATATTTTGTACTAAAAGTTATTCCTTAGATTTCCTCGTTTCCGAAAATTTTAATAGCATACCGTGTAAAGCATACTACATAGAGCAGTGGTATTCAACCTGTTTTTGTTCGCGTACCCCCAGATATAATTTATCTTAAACTTTGTACCCCCAAAAGTTGTTGGTATATAATTCAAGTTATACATAGTATATAATCTACAACTAAAATAAATTACATTACTGATTATTCAGTGTTTATCATAAAATAATATATATAATTTTTTAAATTTCACGTACCCCCGGGGGTACGCGTACCCCAGGTTGAATACCACTGACATAGAGGACACCACCTTTCTCAAATCCTTTCCTTATCCGTCTCAGTTTCCAAATACCAATATTGAACCGTTCCAACACATTTCTTTAATTTCTTGTTCAGGAAACTGTGAGATTTCAGTATGTGGATCACTTATGAACATACGAGCACGTATCGTTCCTTTGTTATTAAAATGCTGTACCTATTTCCACACTTTTCCCCTGTCCGGCTTTCCGACCCATAACTTTTCACTTCCGTTGTCATGGATACTCGGTTCGTCACACACAGCTATGTGTAGCATTTTATAAGCTGCACTTTATGAGACTGACGAGGTGACGTATCATTACCGGTGACTGGTTGTTTTTAGTCCCTGTGTGTCACTGTGGCAGTCATAATTAAATTAAGACAACAGCGAAGTCTCAAAATGCAAATTGCTCTTTATTGGATAAAGTTATATCTTTTTATCTACGTTCCAAGAGCCCAGAAATAATTATTGACCCAAGATTGTAACATTACCTGTTGCTTTTTACGGATGTGGGTATTGGTCTGTCATTTTGAGAATGTTGACGAAGTTACGAGAAAAATATTTTTTAAATTCGTGGTATTTAGTAAGGAGGGAGAACGTAACATGCGATGCATATCATAATTTACACCTCTCACGTATTGTAATAAAGTGATTGAATAATTATAGAATCAGATCTTGAGATAGGAGCATGGCTGTCTATTTTCAGGCAATAACTTATGAACCGTGTAGAATTTTTCAGGTAGATATATGACAAACATGTCTACGGATTCTGTGACACTTTTGTTTTTCTTAATGCTAATGGTGAAAAATATGTCGAAGATGCGAAATTTTGAGGTTATGTCTATAAAATTAATCGTAATTTGAATCTATACTAGTTAAAATTATACATAGTAGTTGTTAACTGAATATAAATAAGCATACTTATAAGTGTTTAATTATAATCACAGTTACAGTAGAACCTCGATATAACGCGGGTTTTGGGGACAGCTTCAGTACCCGCGTTATATGTGAAATATGTAAAACATATGTAATAGTATTGGGGGATACGATAACAACCTCGGTATAACGAGCGCGGTGTATCGAGGTTTAACTGTATATGGCGAGGCTAGCAGTCGCTATTCTTGCTGGCCTCGCCATATACATTGAAATGTTACATAGAAATGTGGCGGGGAGGTTCGTAGTAGCCTTAGCTCCTTATAGCATGCGAAAATAAATGTTAGTAGCAGACTTACATAATGTACTTAAATGTAAGTCTGTGGATTTTATTTTATAATTGAATAGTGAGTGCCCGGACAGCTGCGCAGGTAAGGGATGTGACTCCTGAGGACTCATAGACTGGCCTCTGTGTGGGAATGCTTTTTCAAGCATAACGATTTGAGTGAAGGCAACTCCCCCTCCTCCCTCGCCCTACTTCTTAAGATAATATGAGCCATGAGAAATTTTCTTCAAGAAGTTTCGTTTGTTCTTGATATCATTTACGTGGGTGTTTTTTAATTCATATTTTTCTTCCTGTGAGAAGCAGCATGGCGAAAATCATCACATAGTATCTGCATGCTCAACTTAAGAGATCAAATTTAATATACAAAAATTTAGATATATGACAAACATGTCTACGGATTCTGTGACACTTTTGTTTTTCTTAATGCTAATGGTGAAAAATATGTCGAAGATGCGAAATTTTGAGGTTATGTCTATAAAATTAATCGTAATTTGAATCTATACTAGTGAAAATTATACATAGTAGTTGTTAACTGAATATAAATAAGCATACTTATAAGTGTTTAATTATAATCACAGTTACAGTAGAACCTCGATATAACGCGGGTTTTGGGGACAGCTTCAGTACCCGCGTTATATGTGAAATATGTAAAACATATGTAATAGTATTGGGGGATACGATAACAACCTCGGTATAACGAGCGCGGTGTATCGAGGTTTAACTGTATATGGCGAGGCTAGCAGTCGCTATTCTTGCTGGCCTCGCCATATACATTGAAATGTTACATAGAAATGTGGCGGGGAGGTTCGTAGTAGCCTTAGCTCCTTATAGCATGCGAAAATAAATGTTAGTAGCAGACTTACATAATGTACTTAAATGTAAGTCTGTGGATTTTATTTTATAATTGAATAGTGAGTGCCCGGACAGCTGCGCAGGTAAGGGATGTGACTCCTGAGGACTCATAGACTGGCCTCTGTGTGGGAATGCTTTTTCAAGCATAACGATTTGAGTGAAGGCAACTCCCCCTCCTCCCTCGCCCTACTTCTTAAGATAATATGAGCCATGAGAAATTTTCTTCAAGAAGTTTCGTTTGTTCTTGATATCATTTACGTGGGTGTTTTTTAATTCATATTTTTCTTCCTGTGAGAAGCAGCATGGCGAAAATCATCACATAGTATCTGCATGCTCAACTTAAGAGATCAAATTTAATATACAAAAATTAGAACGACGGTGGTCTAGCGGTTAGAACGCTGGCCTTGTAATCCTGGGGTCTCGGGTTCGAATTTATAACTTGTGTTGGGCAAGGCCGTGGCCTAGGCAACACGGAGTTTTCCTCATTGGCATCCCAACAATTACTCCATTCGCACACAGAAGAAGTCAATGGCAAACCACTTCTGGATCATCTGCCAAGAACGTATATGAACAGGTCCCAGTCCGAGAAAAGGATGGAAGGATCCTGTTCATATGGACCTGTCGTCAGACAGAACACTAAATAAATAAAATAAATACAAAAATTGGTTTTGTGAAATTTCGTTTACAAATATGCAGACGTTTTTAGTAAATAATTGTATCTCTTCTTATGTAAGTGACTATTCGTACCATTATCTTTTATTATCATGTTACCTACTTGTGATTACAATGCAGAAGCAGGATTTACAAACACATCGAAGATCCCCTTTTAGTTTCGAACGAAACGACGTTGCTAGCACGTTTTGCTTCGAGGCCCACCCGGCCTTCTGTCCAGTGGATGACGGGACCGGGGCTTGTGACGGACCATCCACAGACCATCTTCTGTCGTGACCGAAACTAGTTTATTTTTGTCCCTGTAGAAATTAGTTTTGACTACACAGTTACTCGACTTCCGTTCGTGCGTTACTAGCATTTACTTTTAGAAATTAATAACGTTGAAGGTAACAAGCAACTCATTGGCACTACAACATTGTAAGCAAATCAAATGTTTGTAATTTTATTTACGTCTTGTGGTTATAACAAACTCCCTTCCTACCCGTGCAATCACAACAAATTTATAGATTGTGGGTCTTCAGAAGAAATATGGATGCGATTTCATGTTCTCATGATGACAAGTATGAAAATGGCTGTCTTCTGGACGTTGCGCTGTGTAGTCTGGCAGATATTGACCGACATTTTAGATGTGCTTACTGTCATCATCACTGATTATGGAAGCTGTAAGCACATCTGAAACGTTTGTATTCCAGACATGAGAAATATCGGTAGTTGCTACGCTTGGTAAGTAATCCGTGTTCCTGAAGAAATGTTAAAGAATGGTAAAAGTGTGCTAAAGCATCGAACCCTGGGACTGCTGTGGAGCTAATAGCTCTGTCACAGTTGGAGAGAGTTATAATCCTGCCTTCTGACTTCTCACGCGAAAAAACAAGTAAAGCGTATCGCCACGGAGAGGGGTGAGGTCCACCGGAAGAGGTCGTTACACAGACCGGAACTGAGGGGGGGGGGAGGGTTAAAGGTGAAGAAGAGTAGCAAAGTTAACATGCACCTGTGTGGAGGATCATTCATAACTCTTCTGCGCACCGTAGCAACAGAAATGTGCCGTTCTTTACGTACACTCATGAATCCTTTTTATAGTTTTATTGACATTTAGCATAAGAAGACGTTTCTAGAAAGCAGAAACCAAGGATACGTCATCGGCCAATTATGTTTATCACTGTAGTCGAATATCCATATTAAATATATTTTAGGTAGTGTTAGTGAGTAACTGATGTTTTTTGTGGGATGTTTGTGGGCTGAACGTAAATACAGGCAGGTAGCGATAAAATGGCCTCTTATTGGTCGTCATACGGAACATTCTCATAAGCACGATTCACCTGACATGTTTCTTACAACAAAAGAAACGCAGACCGGCCCTGAAAAGAATTAATGGTCTACTGTACAGTGATTATCTACAGTTTATGTGTATTTGTGTGATTAGGAAGTGAGTGAGTAGTAGTTTTGATGGGCGGTTTTCAGAATTTTGCTTTCCGTCTTCTTGACAGTTCATTGTTTCCTAGGATTTCCACTCGTGGCACTAGCATCGTCGTCTGTATTGACGTCAGTTCTGTAGTCATTATGAATGAAATGTAATTACTGGTCTGGTAGAAGTTCCCATACTGGGAATTCAGAGGTTTCGTCAGACCTACCACATATTCTGTGATAACCCATAGAATAACCTTTTCACCTGATATATTTTCCCGTGTATTTTAAAACGCCTTTAGGTAATTTAAGGTGCATTTAAAGCTTCTTAATTGCAGTTTCTGTGTGTGTTATTGGGGGTCCGCAGTGGCCACGCGCTCGCTGGGACCATGGGTTCGAATCCCTCTCAAGCCATGGATGTTTGTCCGCGTTTTTCTGTGTTGTTCTGTCTTGTGTACAGGTAGAGGCCTTGCCAGGGGTCGATCCCTCGTCCAAGGAGTCCTACCGAATGTCTATAGATCAAGCCAACGAAAAGTTGGGACCCGCAGTGCTCAGGCACTTGAAGAACGGTCGTTCCCAGTATCCCAGTGTGTATTATTAAAGATGGATCGAATTACTTTATCTCGAACTTCAGTTAAATCCTGTTCATAAGCTGTTTGATGTAGTGCAAGTTTTTCAGAGTACTGCATTACTGCCAAAGTCTGTAGTTTTCGGTAGAGCAGCGCGGAATACCCCAGTATTTCCTCCACCGTGCAGTCTCGTATTTGCTGCTTGTAGTGGAGCAGGAAGTGCACTTACGCCGATTTTGTGCGGACTGTATGAGTCACACTGAAGCGAAACAGACGTCAGGTGGCCATGGTTCTTTATCTGAATCGATTTATGGTGGGGGTTGCAGAAGAGACCTGCTTTAATATGAAGTAAATTGGGGTTCTGAGGGAACGAAGTTCCTTGCGATCTGCGTCTGATTGGCTGTCTGCACGACGATTAATTTAACGGGCATCAATAACGGTCTGGTTACTGAGGTTTTGTTGGTTTTACTCAGTTCTTCAGGCATCGGCTCAGAGAATATTATAATAGACCATTATTACTTACATATTTTTTTCCAGCGTATTATTCATAATCATGATGACGTCACTTTTCATTGCCAACTGTATAACCCATCGTGGTCAAACGGACAACCTGCGATCCACATCTGCCCCTACATAACTTGTAACGAGGTTCGCGAAATACTTTAATTTGTTACTATATATTATAAGCTCATTAATTTTATTTACTCCAAAGGATCTGAAAAATGTATCTCGTCTACGTAGGGCAAGTGACACACATGTTTTTTTACCCGAAAACCCTTTCTGTAATTTGTGCACATTTCAGTGATATATACCAGTGGTATTCAACCGGGGGTACGCGAGGACATCTTAGGGGGTACGTGAAATTTAATAAAATATATATTATTTTTTGATAAACACTGAATAAAAGCCATTCACACCCAGAAGAAGGCAATGGCAAACCACTTCTGGATCATCTGCCAAGAACGTATATGAACAGGTCCCAGTCCGAGAAAAGGATGGAAGGATCCTGTTCATATAGACCTGTCGTCAGACAGAACACTAATTAAATATAAAATAAACACTGAATAATCAGTAATGTAATTTAATTTATTTTAGATGTAGATTATGTACTATGTATAACTTGAATTATACACCAACAACTTTGGGGGTACAAAGTTGAAGATAAATTATATCTGGGGGTACGCGAACAAAAAAGGTTGAATACCACTGATATATACAATTGAGTGTGTATTATGATTTGTCATTTCTGAATACGTATTGTTAAAGATAACCATAATTGGTTATTACTTTTAAAAATGGAGCCGGGAGAGGTTTCTTGGCCCTTGGGTCCAGTGGGGAAAACTGCTCTTCGACGTCGGTAAACTTCTACTAGTCTGCAGGGCGCAACAGCCAAGAAGACAGCCATCTTCGACATACGGAGTCGTTGAATGTGCCAAGATCTAATTTGAAGAGTTGTCATGAATTGGTAGCACTGTTTAGTAAACTGTACAGTTTTGCTTACTGGAGTGGCTTGGCAGAAAGTTTGACCCACTTCATTGCAGTGCTACATACACAAAGTCAATCTCGAGTCACTGCGCCATTGAATGTCATACCGGCTCACCTTTGTGTACCAAACTCATGAACTGTCTCCGCGGTTTATTTTGCCAAGAGTCCACTTGGCTGACAGAAGCTACGCCTGTGTAAGATTTAAGAAGTAAATCTTCCGTTCATTCTGATGTTGATGTAACTGTGGGTTTTGGCGCCCTCTAGACTCGTAGATTGATGTCAACATTTCGGAGAAACGTACTGTCTCTATCTTCAACTCCAAAAACCCAGAAGAATATAATTATTACCGTCGTCAAAACCTCAAATCTCACATTCCGTTATCTTGTCTTTTCCTGCTATGATCAATGGATAGATAAATTATTTTTCGCGGTCTGTTTTCTAATCTTTCTGCATGTCCGTACCACCGGAACATTGCCACTTGCCCTGTTCACGATGTTTTTAAATCAATTTGCTTCTCTGTTTTACATACCTGTTACCACTATTAGGTCTGTTTGATTTGTAAAGATTAAAATTAAATAGATTTTTGAAAGGCAGGCTGTGAAAGTGTAAAGCAGATTGCAACAGATCATTACGAAATCAACGCTGTAGCAAACACGCAAAATTGTGGATTTATTTCTATGGTTTAGAGCTGTCTAAAATATTATTTTGGCTCTTGGCGACTACCTAACCTGAAACAAAGTAAATACGAACGAAGTTACATTTTCTCTTCACTAGTTATATCGCAGTGACTTGATAACAATGTCTCGTTCGTATTGAGGTATGCACTATTCAGGCATTTTGAAGGGCTGAGGAAAACTATGGGCAGTCTCAGTCATGATAGCCAACTTTCGGACGAGATTTGAACTCAGGGCCTTCTAAATACGAAGCAGGAGAGGTTTGTAGCCTTCAGACATTTAGGATAACTACGAATTTGTAGGTTAAAGATTAACAACTGCCTCAGTTGTGTACCAGATACGTGACGATCATGTGTTGAAGAAATGGACATTTGTGTTCATTTGTATCTGTATTTTTAGCTAAAATGGAAGGTAATCAATCACACATTATATTTACGTTCACATGCTGCTCATATTACCATGGCGTCCAGCAACTGCTGACATCTATCGAGCATTTCTCTCAACTATTAAAAACTTGAAGCGTTGCTGTTGTATTTCTCTGCAGAGTCCATTGGCCTCCGTGCATCTCCCTCCTGCTGGTCCAAGAGTGGACTAGTCTACCGCGTACAGCTGCCTCAATCAAAACCTCAATGAGGACAGTCTGCAAGCCAGCACACTTGACGGAAACAAGATATGCGTACCACATTTGATTAAAAACCTCGTGATGAGATACCGTTTACGAGATCTCAGGATTCCATGGAATTTTTTCGGGGGGTGGGGATCTTCTCAGCTCAGGTCGATCATGAAAGATGAAATGGAAAGAGAATGGATAGAATCAGTAGTGATTTATTTCAATATTCTACTCTGTATTTTCCTGCTGCTTTATTCGGGAGGTCCCGGGTTCGAATCGTGACCTGAGGTTTGCTTATTTAGATGAAGGTGTTTATTCCTGAGGAACGCGACACAAAAGACAGAGAACGTCACGGCCCACGTTATTTTGAAGGTCCAGGGTTTAAATCTCGGCCCGGAGACCGGCTGTCCTGAACGAGATATTTAGTAATTTTGCTAATTTTCTAAAGACGAATGCCAGAATAGTACCTCAGATTTGACCACGACCGATTCCTTAAACATCCTTTCGAATTCATTATTCATTGACCTATGTAATTGTGCTGTTTAAGCATCGTTAAACAAACCAATCCCAAATAAATTAAGAGAAAATTGGCTATTTCTTTGTCGTCGATAAAGCATCATTAAACCAAGAAGATTGCATGTTGGTACTGTAGGTTAAACTGAATGAACAGCACCCATACATTTATTGTGGTTCAAGTCTTGCGATTACAATAATATGGTAAGTCTCAGAATATCATAACTTTTTTAAAAAACGACTAATTCAGGCGCCTAATTGTTTTCGGGTGTGACTGCATTTCAGAGAGCAGGCTCAGGAAAAGGTATTCTTATTTTTTTGTCTTCGCAAGTTATATTTTGTAGTATACTTTTTATAACCCGTATAAGAATTCCAAGACAAGTTTATGACGTAGTATAGCCTACTTGTTTATTACTCTCGTAACAATCTCCATTCAAGCCAGATAATTGCTGTTCGCGGCTTGCCGTAGGAAAATCGATCACTCAGGCACGTGGGTCCACATATAATATGCAATTATGTTTCTTCTCAGGAACTGCATAGCGAGGGCGCTTTATGGGCTGGTCGTGTGTCTCTGTCTCTGTCCATCCATCCGTCCACCCATCCAGTCAATTGAACTCGAGATCCGCTGGACGGATTTGGATGACACGACATCGAAATCGTACTTTTGAATGCAATACGAACAGTGATAACAAACTGACGGATGAGGAGACTCGTGAGGTGGACATTGAATTGCAGCGATCTGGAGGCAATAGTGGGAATTTGTTTGTTTACAGTAGTTACGATGGTGGCCAATAGTAAAATTTCGAAAAGTTTCAATTTTTTTTTAAAATTGCAGGTGTTTACAATTTTTGAAAATTTAGAAATTTTTAAAATTTGCCTTCAGTAACTCAGTTTAAGCTACTATCGCTTCCTCCCGTGCTATCCAGTTCATCCTCTACTTTTATTTCAGTAAAGTGCTTTCTACTCTACACATATTCAGCGTATGATGGAACGTTGTAAAATATCCTAATACCTGAAATTCTCTTTAGAGTTCCTGCTTTGTTCCCTCACGTCATCTTACATCGGTCTTTTAGTCTCAGGTTAAGCTTTTGTTGTGAAATTCTAGTAGAGCTAATTCTTTGTACTAACTAATTTTTGGCTGTGTAACGTTCATTCCTGGGTTACATATTTTAAATTTAACATAATATTAAGATGGCTATCTTCTGGGATGTCAGGCCGTGTAGTCCGGTAGATGTCAACCGACATTTCAGAGGTGCTAACTGCTTTTGAATCGTCGATTATCTGCCACACTACATTGAGCAACGTCTCAGAAAACAGCCATGTTATCACTAGTCTCTGTGAGAACGTGAAACAAAATATTGGTTACGTAAGTGGTAAAATACGTTAGTGGACCTGAATGACAGATAAAAAAATAATATATGTTGTAGAAGCGAGATCATTAAAGGGCATTTGCTGCATATAAATGGTTAGATAAAATAAAAAAAAAACTCGCTGACATACGTGAGAAACTTGAAGTCGATAATGTGGTTGTAAAAAGATTATAACATACACGTAGATGGAAGAACCATGTTGGTAAAATGAATACGGAATTTTGAAGAGAGCATGGATTTACAAACATATCGGGTCAAAACTTAGAAGAGGCACTGAGAAAAGGTTTTGAGGACGGGCAGGCGAGTTACCTAAACCTTGAAGCCAAGACCATTATTGTTTTTTATCAAGTTCAGGTTTCCTTATAACTTTATTTCTATTAACTCTATAATTTATACGGTTCTACGCTTCTGTTACTAAAAAGCTTATCCCGAGCTCGTGTTCTGTTCCCTGTCAAAGTGCAAATTTGATTTTCATAAAAGAGCGTAGGTACAGCCATCACATTATATACCTTTGTCTTTGTCCCTGTATTGCCTTGTTCAACATCTCATGCTTGTGTTTTAACCGCTCATCGAAGTCTCCATGAAACCTGCAGTGAATTGAAGTTTTCTGAATATGAGGGTTCAGTCATGGGAACTTATGGTGAGCATCGGACCTGGAACTGTCTCTTTCAGTCTAGAAGCCGGTGCAGTGTTCGCGAAACTACTACTGCCCTTGTATTTGATTTAAATCAAAAGTGGTTACTTTATAGGACGTTGAAATTTATAGTCTCGACCCGGAGGCTCGTGATATGGAAGTTTTTGTGATTTTCGTTAGCACCTCCAGGCGTATACCTTCTTAATGAGTTAATTATGCATTTTATATTTATGGATTTTGTATGATTCTTAGTGTTAGCAGATATTATTTACGTGAACAGCATTTACGTGTTGATTTTTGTAATTGAGAAGTGTCGTGTTTTCTCTTAGGTACAGACTGCACTCTTAAATTTTATGTCGACGATCTTGACATCAAAATTACACCAGTGTCGCTCCCCAAAAGTCAAAATTAAAATTTTTGACCAAATGCAATAAGATTCTACTCAACTCCTCTCCTTGTTTCATTCCTCATCGCTTTATCGTCTCCACGTCCTAACGCTTTCTTTTCTATTGAGTCTATAGCAGGACGAGCGGGCACTGCCTGGGAACCTTCATTGCCTGAAATTTGTCACCCGATTAAATGTAGCTACTGGATCCCACTTTCTCGTTTGTGTCTCTTTAATACTTTAGGGCACAAATACTATATCGATTGAGATTTTTAAACCATATTCCGAAATGATAGTTATCACCTGAAATTTATATGGCGGCATAACCCATAAGAAGACTTACACCTTAAATCTCAGAGACCTTAGTATGGGTTATGACCACTTCCCCGTCCGTCTCAATTAACTCCTTGCGTCTTCCGTTACTTAGACCGTGTGCAGGCTGTAAAATAAGGCCTAGTACTGTGTCAATCAAGAGCACAACCAAGTGTTTAGGATTCCTCTTTCTTATTCGGGATTCCTCTCTTTTAATTCTCGGTTTAGAGACCGACTATTCTGATTGAGGTTTTCTTGGTTTTACGGTTTTCATGGTTTTACTCTATCCCTCCAGGCAAATGCCGTGCCGCGACGGCATCCATATATTTCTAATTCCTTATTCGTTAAGGCTTTGACCGGGATGTTCTTTTGTTAAATCTTATGTGGTACCGCCTGATTCGACTTCTAATGGTTAAGTGAAGTGTTTTCTTCGCGGTACGGACTGAATTCATAAATACTATTCAGACGATCTTCGGCTTCAAAGGGTTAATTATTCTATGATTCGATGTTATTTCTTATTGACTGGCGACTGGCAGCGTCGTTCAATAAACCATAAATTTAAACAAGTATGTAAGTACAGTTTCGTTAGATGGAGACATCTGTTGGCCGCCCAGAGAACAAAACGTGTTGCATTGCGTGCAGCGACTTCTGTACGCTGTTTCGGAGTGAAGGCCAACCAAGTCAATCTGAAAGAGAATCTCTTGTGTCGGTCGGGTGTCCATGAACTCTCCCTCCGCCAGCCCCCGCCTCTCTCTTCCCGCCAAACTCATGCGGACTGCACCCTCTGGCGAAATAACGAGTTCTTCTTCTGAACTGACTCCTTCTTTCTTTATTTTCTAAGTTTCTGTTTTCTTGTCTGCGTTTTCTACCTGGCCGACTGAATCTACGCTCCATGTGATCTCACCCACCAAACAAGTTAAGGAGGTTATGAAACAGACCGTTAACCTTATGCAAACAGTCGTGACGCGAAGACTGTCATCAATATTTAGTAATGTCCCCTCTGCTACAACTGATTATTAAGGAAAGCGACGTAAAATTACGTCTGTGTTTTGTTACTTCTCAAATAGTAAATTTAGACAGATTTTGCAGGGTTTTTTTACGAACCCCGGAACCATCGTCTTCAACAGTACAAGTGTGGTATAGCCATGCTAACTTTAGAAATGAGACAAATGCCAGCGCCGCTTAGTGTATGAAAGTTTGTACCAGAATTCTTAAAACTTATCATTTTTTCTATAAAGTGGAAAATTATAGTGTGGCTATCGTACGTAATTCGTCTGAGGGATTTTACTATTAGGTGGGATGGACTGTTGAATGAAGGTTAATGTAACCTTTACCACATTTCTGTGTGTTTCAACTCCTTCACCTCTACGTTATGTGTGTGTGTGTTTAATTGTCAGTTTCGTTCCCAGTGACACTATTAATGAATAGCGTAAATTGTGAAACATATTCAGTAACTTTGTCCGTTCTTGTTCTTTATATATTTCTTGGTCCAGTAATGCCTCACAGTATTTTGTTCTCAAACAATGCCCTCAAATCTTTTCCCGCAGTGCGTTAATTTATCACACGCACATAAAACAAGAGGTAGAATTACAAATTTGATATATTTTAATTGCATTATATTACAAAATTATTAATATATGTTTGGAACTTAAGTTTAATTTATTAATCCACTGGCAGCTCCAGACTAAATGTGTCTTTCAACTGTGTTATGGTCCGTAGATATTATGAACATGGCTGCACTTGACGCTGTGACGTCATACGCACTGCCGGTTCTGTTCTGTAGTCCACTTCCACTTCGCGACAGTCCGAGAATCCAAAAAAAGTACAGGAAATCACTTACAATTAAGTCGTATATTTGTAGGTTTCTTTTTTGCGACCAGACTTGATGAGCTGTCTACTATACTTACTTACTTAGGATACTTAGGTAACTCGTTCTTCAAGTGCCTGAGCACTGCGGGCCCCAACTTTCGTTGGCTTGATCTATAGACATTCGGTAGGACTCCTTGGACGAGGGATCGGCCCGTCGCAAGGCCTCTACCTATACACAGGACAGCACAACACAGAAAAACATCCATGGTTTGAGTGGGATTCGAACCCACAGTCCCAGTTACCAAGCGGCACAAGGCCCACGCCTCAGACCACGCGGCCACTGTGACGGCCCTGTCTACAATTAAAAGGTGACTAAGATCAGTAAGCAGGCCTAATGTTCTAAGGAATGAACCATTATAGCCATTGGAGGAACTTCTTGCCTCCGATGATGGAGGTGTTATGTTCTTTCAAACTTCACTGTGTAATAATCCAAATGACCACAACTTTATGGTAGTGAGAAACACCTCCGTCTTCAGTCCATAAATGGCCCGTGGAAATTTTCTGTTTCAAAATGTGGGCTGTATGTAACAAGATCAGAGAAGGACATTCTAAGTTTTATTTTGTGGTTTTAATGTTTAATTACATATAAATTGGAACGCCTTATAAGCTCCTGAGGCCGAATCCTTCATAGCGCTTTGTTAAATCAAGTCAAGCAAGGTATTGCTTACAGTTAGATGTGAGATCAGTTTGTCATAAGACCTCTCCTGATGTCATGGTGCCCACGAACTTAGTGTGCAGCTGCTAAATGTGGCGAAATCGACAGGCCTAAGATGTAATCTTTCAGAATCCTGAAGAGCATTATGCTAAGGTTCAGTAATTTAATAGGTTATTTTTTTATGCGTAGTGAGTGTAACACTATGGCGCACAAAATCTTCGCCTGTCTGCCTCATGACTACAGATTTGGGAGGGGGTAGGAGCTCACAGGTTTATTAAACACAGTTATAATTTAAAACTTCTTGACGATGGTGAAGAGTCAATTGAATAAAAATTTTCTTGGATATTATCCATCGTCTAGTAAATATAAAACGTAAAACGACGGTCCGGAGATAGGGATTAGCTCTATCTAGTGGGCCCAACTGTGTAGGAACCTGAAGACGGAGATAGAGTCCCATCTCCGAAACGTCGTTTTACGTTTTATATTTACTAGACGATGGATAATATCCAAGAAAATTTTTATTCAATTGACAGTTATAATTTATTATTTATTTTAGAAGGTTTTAATTTTACGTCGCATTTCGAGTTTGTGACATGCTGTAGTTTATTGCCCAGAACCACGCCCTGTTGTCCCTAATTTCAAACGTAAAATGTAAAAATTACGAACTTTGGTCTGGCATTGAAGTCAGACTGCGTATAAGGCGTTCATTAGCGTTACAAGACGTTTAATTGCACTCTCCCCTCTCTTCCTAGGATTGTAATTAAAGTTTCTTGTGTACATCGTAAAGTCTTTATCCTCTACCACCTACACGGTTGGCTGAATCCACCTGCGATGATAAAAATACAGTCGTGTATTGGTTTTGTAATTGGTTTTGCTTCTGCAAAGCGTAACCAGTTCTGAAATGAATACGATTCGGATTAAACTTACTGTGTTTAGAAGACACTTTTACTGTCTGTGTGAAAGTGTGTCCGTGTCTTTGGAATAAAGCCTCTGAGAAGCTTTAGGTGCCCTGCATATAATCTGAGTAACAGGGTCATTAATTCTAGGTGGTCTAGCGGTTAGAACGCTGGCCTTGTAATCCTGGGGGTCTCGGGTTCGATTCCCGGCGGTGCCCGAATTTATAACTTGTGTTGGGCAAGGCCGTGGTCTAGGCAACACGGAGTTTTCCTCCGGGGGCTTCTTCCCCGGTTTCTCCGTGGCATCCCAACAATTACTCCATTCACACACAGAAGAAGGCAATGGCAAACCACTTCTGGATCATCTGCCAAGAACGTATATGAACAGGTCCCAGTCCGAGAAGAGAAAAGGATGGAAGGATCCTGTTCATATGGACCTGTCGTCAGACATAACACAAAAAAAAGATTAAGTGACATAGAGTAGGCATGAGGAAAGAGTCCACTTGAAAAACCAAGATAAAAGGGGTGTTTGTTTTGTTGGTTATATAAAGACGCTGCTTGAACTACATTCGTTTCTTTTTTGGGACCGAATGAGTTGAAAGGATTGTTGTGCATGGTATGAGATCTTAAAATTATTCGAATGGAAGCGATCTTGGACTGTTTCAGGACTCCGTGCTTGTATTTGGCTGGATAGACTAAGGAAAAGTACGAAGAACTTTAGTGTTTCCCGAGACTTGAACCATGTACCTTTCGAATGCAATTGAGATGCATTACTGCTTGAATTAGCATGGATTGAACCGATTCAAAATCAGCGTTCAACTCAAAGACTTTGTGTGTATAACTCTTGTGATGCCAATTGAAAGTACGGGAACCTTCTAAATACAGCTGCTTCCAGATTTAAAATTACATATTTGTGGTTTATTTTTAATAAAATTAGTCACACTATTTTCGTGACAAATTCACTTTCCATATCATTCGGCCGAATGCAGGTGATGACTAATACGAGTAGTTCGAAGTGTTACTCGACCTAAGAGACTGTCAGGTTAGGTTATGTTAGGTTAGGTTAGGTTAGCTTAACTTAGCTTGTGAACTTTTGAAAGTTGGCCAGTTTCTCGATTCTTTAGCCGATTATCAGCCCCAGACTCTTAGCAATAAAACCACTTTTTATCCACAAATTGTGATGAAATGATCTACGTTGCTATGTGCATCCTGTCACCCTTCGGACTGTAATGGATTATTCTGCCCGTTCTTTGATCGTTTCGTAGGGCGTTGTGCTGTAACCAGTCTGGTGGTTTATCGTGTGATCTGTGGCCGACAAGGTCCCTACATTCTCGTCAGATTTCTCCCTTTTGGGCTTGCTGAAGGGATATGTCTGCACGAAAACATTCGCCAGCCATTTGTGCATTAAATTGGAGCATCACGTAGTTGTGAGGTGATGCCGGGGGGCTCCCGTTCTCAGGTCCGTATGTGACTGGATGCAGTTTCAGAAGGACTGAGGTATGTAACGAACATTTGATCACCATCTGCGCACAGATAGTGATTTTCTTGCTGGAAGTCTCTACTTATGGCGAGAGAATCCCCCTGTGTTTACCCCTTCGTCGCGAAATGTTTGCTTGTGAACTAAATTTTCCAGAAGAAACTAATTTGCGTGCTGGTCGAAACATTTCGTGAGGCTGGTCGTTCGAAACATTAGCCCATTGCCAATAATAATCTCTTCTCTGTATGGTCCCAGTGAGGGCATCACCCACAGATAACTACCATCACGTTCCTGCTATTGTTATACACGGGGCAGGTAGAAACACCCCTTCGCCTCGTTCCCCTCTTGTGACCATCTCATTTCCCCTCATTGCAATACCTCCTCCACTCTCCCCTTTGTTGCATAATAGCAGTTGTGATTGGCCGTAGTACCAAGTTATAGTAACAATAGTTTCCAGCTCCAGCCGTCACGCGGCGCTAGGTGTAACGTTTCCACCTGCTTCCCCTCCACCTGCCGACTTCATCTTACCTGTGTAACACATACATATGTGTGGCTTCGGTGTGACGCGGTTCGAACCTGTTTTGTTGTGTTGTCGCCAGTAAAATGATTGTGTTAGTGTGAAATATTTTTGACACCATGAAGGAGAAATACAGACATCGGAAACATGCTTTGTTTCAGATTACGAAGGTAAGGTAGTGCTCTGTTGTTGTTTTGAGACGTGGTAGTGTTTGTCGGGGAGTTGCATAATGACGCTAAGTCGCCATATTGTATGTTTTGTTTATGACAATGTTGCTAGGATACATCGCAGTGAACATGGAAATAAGGGATACATCACCTGTATTTAATCAGGTTCCAGATCAGTTTCTTTGGTATCAGTGCATTGCAATGACAGCAGCTGTAGTGTGTGATTCGTTTTCAGCGGCTGGATGTATTGGCCTATGTTTTATTTTTGTTTTGACAGATGAGTTGCGTGATTTTCCACTCGCCCTTTTTTAATCTAAATCCGTGTCTAGTATGGTAGGCAGTAATGAGAAATCTCCGTATAAAAATGATTAAGCTATCGTCTAGTACCTGTTTTAGTCTGTGTGCTTCTTTGAAAGAAAAACTGGTATTTTTTAATCTCGGTTGTTTCAATTAATTTAAAGCAATTATTGGTGTTTAGTTAGGGTGTACAACAAAGCCCACTTCTTTTACAGTAGTTTATATTCCCACAAGTTCATATATGTGATTTTAGCACATTACTAGTTTCCTCGGTACATCCACACTTGATTTGTATGTACATATTTGTGATCTGTCACATTCTGAAGCAAATAATAATGTTGAAGATTTCCGTCTTCTGGATTGTTGCGCTGTGTAGTATGGTCGATATTAACCAACGTTTCAGAGGTCATACTGCCTCTGTCATCAGGGCGACTACACAGCGATACAAATCAGAACACGGCCATCTTCGTATTATCCACTCAGAGAACCGCAGTCATACTTAATAATAGTTTTGTACAACCCAAAAAAGTATAATTTAATTTGCATCGTAATGCTTTGTAAGCTGTTCGTTATGGTTTTGATAAGCAATTTTGGGTTTGATGTCGTGTTTGTGGTGGGCCTTTTAACGGAAGTGTAATCAGAATAAAGTTAAGTTTCGTGGTTCTATCTGTGCCTCTTGAAAGTAAACGAATCTTTTGGTACCGTGGAATAACACCGTGTATTAAATACAACACACAATGGATAATGTACAGTATGACCCTGGCGGTCGAGGCGTGATGCTGACCAATCACCCCCAGCTATAAACCCCCCTTCCCAAGCGCCTACATGGCGTATAGTGAGACAGCTTTATGGCCCTGATGTCTGTCACGGGCATTCAGGGAGCTAGCCCTGTTTGGCTTCATGAAGCTGTGTAGGCGTTTTATTGACAGATGCACAAAGTCCTTCAAAACCATTCACCGGAGCTGGTCCTCCGCCCGAATTGTCCAAGTTTTTGAATATAAATTGGAAAACCTGTGTAATAGAGGGGCCGAAAGTTTGATAAGACTTTAATGTCTAAAATAATAAGAACCTCCTATGTCAAATGCGTTAAGCAGATTGCAGAATGTCTGGGGGTTCTCAACGAGGTTGTTAAATCGTATTTGCAGAGGTTACACACGAGTTCTCGCGTCGGTGAAGAAGTCGATGTTGGTCTTCTGGGTTGTGGAAATTTTGTTAGTGTCCACGTTTCTGAGAAACATACTGCCTCCATCCTCAGGACTGAAGATGCTGCTACAAGCGTCAGTTGGGGAAGTGACATGATCTGAAAACCTCAAATCTTACAAAGTGACATGATCGTTTGAACGGAGATGTGTTAGGGACACGGTCTTAGTATGGTTTAAGGCGTGATCTCGACACTTACGTGGAGGGACTGAGGAATATCACGAATAACTATGACCGTTAAAGAACACTGAAGGAAAACCACCCCTAGCTGTTTCAGTTTTCAGCGCTTTTAAACAGAAATTGGCAGGCGTAGATTAGTATGTTATTTATTTATTTAGTGTTCTGTCTGACGACAGGTCCATATGAACAGGATCCTTCCATCCTTGACTGGGATCTGTTCATATACGTTCTTGGCAGATGATCCAGAAGTGGTTTGCCATTGCCTTCTTCTGTGTGTGAATGGAGTAATTGTTGGGATGCCACGGAGAAACCGGGGAAGCCCCCGGAGGAAAACTCCGTGTTGCCTAGACCACGGCCTTGCCCAACACAAGTTATAAATTCGGGCACAGCCGGGAATCGAGCCCGGGACCCCAGGATTACAAGGTCAGCGTTCTAACCGCTAGACCACCGTGGCTATATTAGTATGGTACCCAACTTTAATGCTACTTGATGGTGAAGACCATTTCGGAATCCCATAGGTCTACTGTTGCGTGCTCGAAGCACCGGATGTAGTATCTAATTGGTACGCCTACTTCAGTCAGATATTCTGACACCATTGATTCTTTGCAGTTCGTATACCGACTTCTTGTCAGTCTTGTTACTTTTGTTCTTTGCATCTCATCTTGGTTTCAAGGTCTGGCATTATTTGCCGGGAACCTTCGTGGCGTACGCCTTCCGTGTCTGGAAACGGAAATGACCCTCATCCCGAGCACCTCTCGTCGACAGTCGCGAGTTAGTGGTTTTTATTCTTGTTGCTTAAACTTATTGGGAAGGCACTCGGTTTGTATCTTGGCCAGTTCCCTTTCTTGCTGTCCATAAAAGATGGATTTCTACGCAGATGTTGAGGTATCGTGGTCACTTCCTTCCATATCCATCGCTCATAGGCATGTTATTCGATTCTACACTTGTAAACTCTGCAGCAAACAAAGCCTTGTTAATATATCAAGGATGTAAACAAGGTCCATTTCTCATTTATCTGCGTCCACTTCTCTCCTGAACTGTTTCTGATTTGTAACTATCTTTTTTTTTATAAGCCCTACGATCGTTTTTAAAACCGATAGTAATGAAAGGGCTGGCTATCTTCGTATTAACATCACTGTTGATTGTGAGTGTAATAAAACTCTGAAAAAATCCTCTTCTTCCGAAACATAATCCCGATCTTGGGCTGCTGACCCACCATATCGTCTCGTTTCTGGCACGCAGGCGAGACAACCGCTGTGTCCCATCAGAGACCCGTGTCAGCACATAACCCAACCTGCGGTTGTGTTTCACATTCGCTGCAAGACTGAAGGCACCGAGCAACAACGACGAACTGCAGCTCTTTTACATTTTTTGCATTTCGCAAATGAATACAGTCCGTCCGTTCATATCGCAAGGATTTTGTACGAGCTGTACGCTGAAACGTAAGAATTAAATCAGTTACCGTAAACGAAAGACGAGCGTTTGAGGTTACTGAAGTAAGGAAGTAATATCACCCGAATAATTTCAGTTTCATGCAGACTGCCCTATGTTGTGTGTCATCTCTACTTCTATTTCTCATCTTGTCCTTCGTTATTTTTCTTGCCCTCTTCTTTCGCCTTCGCTTTTTAATCTTCTATTATCATTACAGCATTGTTCTCACTCTTTTTGTTTTTGACGTAAATACGTCTATATTGAAGGGTCATTCGGCAAAAAAGGGAAACGAAAAAGTGTAACCTCGTTACCTAGGAAACGTCGTGTTTACTCGGCATTGTTGTTACCTATAAAACATTGCATTACATTACCTTACCTTACCTTACCTTACCTTACCTTACCTTACCTTACCTTACCTTACATTACATTACATTACATTCATCTACCACAGACCCATCTTAAGTGTAACTAATTCAAGTTGATTAAGCAATGTCTTAATCAAACTTTACTCAATTGTAAAGCATGTATAAAGGAAATATTTAGAATAAAGCCAATATGTAAACTTCCTTTCCGTATGGACGTATTTACGTCAAATTCTCCGGAACCGTGGTTCCACTGACAACTTTTGTTCCTATAATTGTTTTATTTTCTCGTCTTTGTAACCATCCTCTTCTTTTATAAAGCTTTATTTTTTATCGCGTCCCCAGTTCTGTTTCATATTCTTCTCCTCTACTTCTCTTAATCTTCTGTTCAGGTTTTTTTTCATCTTTTGTTCTTGCACCAGGTTTGTCTTTCTCTCTTTTTCCTTTTTAGCATAACTTTTCTTCATTGGATAACGAGGAACTAGATTTTACTGGACGATGCTGTGATTTTTGAGGCACTCTTATCCAGTTTTATTGAAATAAATATTTGTGGTTGGCAGGCGAGAGAATGTTTTGCTTCAAATGTGGATTTTGAACATAACTGAGCTGCGTTCACACTGACGCTGCTGCTGATTATTCATCATCGTCTTCCTCGTAATCCTCAAAGTATTCTTCCTTGGCACTTCTCATAATTACTGTTCTGTATCCATCGGGTTGAATATACAGTCCTGCAAATATCATTCTTTCGTGTGTTGTATATTTACACCTCAGGTTTGGATAAGAGTTGAAGACGATGACGGACGATGGTGGTGATGATTTTTTTAGCTTGAATCCCCTATCCTCATATGGAACACGAAGGCTCTTTACATTGTCCACAAGAACCCATCGCCGTTTCCCATTTTCAGCTTGACTGCATTCCGTATCCTCACACCCGGTTCCATTATAATATTGACTTCCGATCTACGTCTGCGGGTTTATAGCGGTCTCTTTTCAAACCTCTCCAACTTCTCATTTTTCCATCCATAATGAAGCTCTTCGTTATGGATTTTTCCCCAGTCTCCTTTCACTTAAACAATTACTCCATTCACACACAGAAGAAGGCAATGGCAAACCACTTCTGGATCATCTGCCAAGAACGTGTATGAACAGGTCCCAGTCCGAGAAAAGGATGGAAGGATCCTGTTCATATGGACCTGTCGTCAGACAGAACACTAAATAATAATAATAATAATCCATATCGAGCAGTAGGCCTACACATCGAAATCGAGATTCGAATATCGATTATTGTCCGAATGTCCCCTCCATTTATGATTTCTTTCGAAGTAGGTTATGGTTACTTGTTTTCACGCCAATTTGTTGTCTTTAATTCACATTTGACGATACAAAACATTTCCGTTTGATAAAACGTCCGAGTTGTAATACTTCCAACGTCTCCTATTGAGTCGCTTCCGACCGACAATCTAAAACGGAACAGTGTTCAAAAACATCTGAAATGTGTGTCGATGTACGCCTTTGAACAAGAGATTTGAGAGTGACAGTTGAATACTAGAAGCCAGAACGTGCCTCTGTAATCACTGAAGCGTCAACTCTTCCGAGGAATGGAGTTAATTAACAATGTTTTTTGTTGCTAACAGGTGCTGTGGCATCTCGATATCTTCCGACGCAGTTTCCGAGAGCTGTCTGGACATGCGTGCATGGCGGAGTCCTGCATCTTCTGCGCCCTCAAGGTGAGGATATAAGCGGTCCTACACCCTGACTTTTAACGACATAAATGTCTAGGAATTTACCTGTACAGGATATCCCGGAATGTTGTGCCTTAATGACGTAGGGGTTGTAGAACATCAGTCTGAGTCAGAAGACCGGAAATGCTCTGAGTAAAGAAGGCCCGGAAATGCTTCCGCAAATAACAAGCAGTGCGTGAAATGTTCGTTCATGTCCATGTTTTAACTCCAAAACCGCTTCATGGATGTTGATAATATTTGGTTCTGGGATGTCTACTTTAAGATCTCTATAACTCCGACTTTACTTGAAAATAAATTCGAACTTTACTATTCCTCAAAAGTTGGAACCCAGACGTAGAATACAGATATGATTAGAATTTCTTCCGATTTGGAGTATAAGAGCTTCAGTGGGCCAGTGGAACGAAAATGAAACGCATGGAGCAACTTTGGCTTTTAATTACCAAATTTCATTAAACAACTTTGAAGTGGCTTTGGAGAATAAATACTCAGACCTTCCAACAATAGAGATGACTCTCTTCTGGGTTGTTGCGCCGTGTAGTCTGGTAGAAGTTTACAGACGTTTCAGAGGTCCTTGCTGCCTCCATTATCAGGGCGATGCGTCCGTAAACTTCTACCAGAAGACAGCCATCTTCAGACTCCCCGCCGTGAAAATCTCAAATCATACTTCCAACAATGCTTTAAATTTTGCTTCGTGAATGTAGCTTTTAATTTTGTTTAATTTTAATGCATTCTTTCCATAAATCATGCGTTCACTTTTTTTAAGTGCTCACATTTGCCACCAAGTCATATTGTATGGCCCTTCGCAAAAAGTAGCTAGTGAGAACATCGTATTTTTCATTGTCTAAAGGTATCGTCTGTTGGATTGCCAGCGGTTGAAACTTTTTGTATTACAATCGGCCACGGCCACTCAGCAGGCTTGGTAGTTATGATTCCGGAAAATACCACGAGCATTGAAATGATGCATATTTTTTTGTAAAAGTTATGTAAAAAAGAATATTTAGAAGCCATTAATTTACATCGTAAGATACGCAGCTCGTCGGTCCTTGTAGCCTCACGCTTTCAGCTAAGTCCAATGGATGCTGTCAGTTGGAAACGAATCTGTTCAGAGATGGAGATTGTACATACATGGATTTTTTTTATTCTTTTACACCTCTGAACTGTGTGTGTCAATTTGCTCCTAGAATCTTGAAGTGACATGTTTGAAATTAATTTGGCCGTGTAAGATTTCTTGTTAAATAAATTGAATTTGCGGAGTGTCGCCATTGAGTGGACGTCACTACATTTTCGGGGTTTTGTTCTCGATCCAAAGACCGGATATCCTGATTATGATTTATAAATGGGTTTCTTCCATGTGAATGCTGGGATAGTATTACACTTTTAAGACGTTGTCCACTTTTCCGATCTTATAAATATATTTCGTTACTTGATATCTGCGTATCTGTTAACCCACATAGCAAATTGTACCACGACAGGGCCTTTTAACTTAAGTGTTACATTACTTTATTCAAGGCTTTCTGCGAATTATGCTCTAGCCAGACCACGCCAAAGGTTAAAACCTTGATCTCTGGTAAAAACGTGCTAGTATATGGACACATAAGTGGCTTTCTATTTTATCGACCGTACAATGAAATGTCTGGAGCTGTGGTGAGGCCCCCGCGTTGAACACGGTTAGTTCTTAAGCTGCCTAATGATGCAATTTAAGATGCTGAGGTTATTTAGCAGCAGAAACATGAGACAATGGCATGTGTGACGTGGCGTGGGTAGGATTAGATAGAGACCAAGCAACATTTGCTTAGAGGTGCCTAAGTCAAGACCTGGTGGCCCTGCTGAAGGTTCGAACCGCATATGTCAGAACCGTTTTGGTTTCGATTATCTCCATAGTTGTTACTTTTGTCATTAATTATAATATTCGTGAAGATTTCTGTCTTCTGGGTTGCGCTGTGTAGTCTGGTCGATGTTAACCAGCGTTTCAGAGGTCATACTGCCTCCGTCATCAGAGTATGAAGATTTCTGTCTTCTGGGTTGCGCTGTGTAGTCTGGTCGATGTTAACCAGCGTTTCAGAGGTCATACTGCCTCCGTCATCAGAGTATGAAGATTTCTGTCTTCTGGGTTGCGCTGTGTAGTCTGGTCGATGTTAACCAGCGTTTCAGAGGTCATACTGCCTCCGTCATCAGAGTATGAAGATTTCTGTCTTCTGGGTTGCGCTGTGTAGTCTGGTCGATGTTAACCAGCGTTTCAGAGGTCATACTGCCTCCGTCATCAGAGTATGAAGATTTCTGTCTTCTGGGTTGCGCTGTGTAGTCTGGTCGATGTTAACCAGCGTTTCAGAGGTCATACTGCCTCTGTCATCAGGGCGATGATTTTTACCTCCATGCCCCTTATATGCCTTCATCGTGTGATAATTGAGCATAAAGATAATTTTCTTCGCCTTCTGTTTGGACTTAAGAGCCCCCGCGAGACATTGCGTTGATGCTGAGCACGCGCAGTGCAAATTAATTCCATCTTCTACTGCTGCATTATTATGTACTTACTGCAGGCTACTTTGTATGTGCGAGGCAACTCTTGGGGTCTTCGGCCTAGCTGGTAGCGTTTCCCGCCAGTCCATTTCAGTAATGAGTGTCGAGTTGAAGTACTGGGTACTGGGAACGACCCATTCTTCAAGTGCCTGAGCACTGCGGGTCCCAACTTCTCATTGGCTTGATCTATAGACATTCGGTAGGACTCCTTAGACGAGGGATCGGCCCGTCGCAAGGCCTCTGCCTGTACACAGGACAGCACAA
>NW_019060395.1:117679-150664 GCF_000696155.1 Zootermopsis nevadensis | reverse complement strand
CCTCTCTGGGTTCAAACCCCAGGGAACCAAGCAACCAAATTTTTTGGACAAGTTGCCTGACGGGATAACCTCCCATCAGCAGCAACAGATCCCAGTTTCAATGGTAGAGGCTCCCGCTACGACTAAACCCTGTTAGCGTTAGCAAAATTTCCGTTTCCATTTTAAGGCTCTGTTTACCATTTCCAGCAATGCGTTTCGTACGTAGGAATGGTTTCACCTAGGAAGGAACGATGTCTTGCGCTTGCGCAGGACTCCGCCCTTAGTTAGCTTTTTAGTTGGTTGGTTGGCCCTATTGGCATATTCATCGCCCTGATGACGGAGGCAGTATGACCTCTGAACCGTTGGTTAACATCGACCAGACTACAAAGCGCAACAACCCAGAAGACAGAAATCTTCATACTCATCATCGTCCTGATGACGGAGGCAGTATGACCTCTGAAACGTTGGTTAACATCGACCAGACTACACAGCGCAACAACCCAGAAGACAGAAATCTTCATACTCTGATGACGGAGGCAGTATGACCTCTGAAACGTTGGTTAACATCGACCATACTACACAGCGCAACAACCCAGAAGACAGAAATATTCATACTCACTGCTGTGAAAACCTCAAATCTTACATAACCATATATTAAAACGCTTATAATTTTGTTGATTTTATGGTTTTATAATCTCCATAGTATGAATTAATTTTTTATTTCTTGATTTGAGCTCTTTGTTATTCCCATCATAACCTCTTCGGTTTAATTGACCTTACTTTGCCCGACAAATTGCCTCAACGAGACAAAGTTTGGGTTTTCCATTGATTTTTGCAACCACTTGAAGTTAAGAATTTAACCAAATTCCTCGCGTTTGTGAAACTGGCTGAAAACTGTGTTGAAGTTAAAAGGCTGTAGCCCGAGGCCACTCGATCCTTGAGTTTTCCTTACACTCAGTCACAAAGAAGGCCAAGCCTCTCGTGTAAGCGTTACAGCACCGTTAGGTAGGCGCAGTAGTCTGCACTGGTGGAATCCATGATCAGTGTACTACTTGCGTCTCGGCCACCACTGATCTACGAACTTTGTGTTAGGTCATATAAAAGTATAATGGATGGTAATGGTTTAGGGCTCGTATCTTCAGCTATCGACTGGGACTGAGCACTAATAAGTCTCCACATTTAAATCCACTGACAGAAAATCCTCTCGGGTGTTTACGATAATCGTTTCTTCTGTGGTAAGGTGTAGGCTGTGTCGGTCAAATGGGCCGTCAAATCTCAACCAAAATTTCGGAAAAACATTAGATGGGCCTTAGGGAAGAAATTGAAACAATTTAAACATCACCACAGCTTCAATCAGGAAGACGGATGAAGATTAAGCGATGCCTGGCTTTGCCTATTTAACCCAAGCCATCCATCTAACCAATGAACCTTTTTTCCATGACAGCAAAATCTTCTCCCAACGACGTGACTGAACCTCATCTTTTTCTATAACCTTTCTCTAATCTCCGTGGCCACTAAAAACTTTATTCTGTCACATCGTCTAACCGCATCGCTGCTGAAACTATTTCATCAACTTTTATACTCAGTCACATGTTCGTTACCGATCGGATAGCAGCCCTCGCCTCTGAAACGCCAATCAGGTCATTTACAATTTTACATCACTCTCTTCATGTAATGCTGTGTATCAGGCTTCCGAAAAAGTATTCCAATACAAATTTGCCCTGAAGATGGCAGTTCCAGTGTTTTCCGAAACGTTGGAACATATGCAACATTCGAAGTGGGCCATCCCCGAAGACCGAAATTATACATTGAACTCCAGCCGCGAAACTTGGAGATAAGAATATTTTTAATAGCTGAATAGCATTTAATTAATCGGCTAAGACACGGTATCAGGAGGTCAGGTAGTTGTTTATTTAGATGTGAAATTTTTCTTTCACAACTTCTTGTCGTTTCCTATCGGAGAATTTCAAGCAGAAAGAAAAGTCAACACTTGTCTATCTAGAGATGTCTCTGCTCTGGGTTATACCGTCGTGTGATTTCTGGTAGAAGTTTATCGACGTTTCAGAGTTGCTGCCTCCGTCATTAGTACCACTTATCATCCTAATGGAGACACCAGGCATTTACGAAACGTCTGTCAATATCTGTTAGACTATACAGCGCAACGTCCCAGAAGACATCCATTTTCATACTCGCCTCTGTGACAACCTGAAATCTCATTTGCCTCTGTTTAAAACGCAATCCAACAGTCACGTACTGGGTACAAAGAGAAAACAGAATTAGGTGCACCCCTGTGTAATAAATACACTCCACCCGTGACACTTGAGTCAAGGTCACCCTGGTTGCTAGGCCGCTGCTCACGCCGGTCGCTCAAATTCTTTTGTGGCGCTAACATGGTGTATGCACGAGCTGGATATGTGCTACGAATCGAAATCATTTTCTACTGTCTTTGAAGCATTTAGCAATGTATATTCTGATCGGGGTTCGATCCTCGACTTGGAGGGCAGAGATTTTTTCTTATAGCCTCTCCGTCCAGACCTGCTCTGGGGCCAACCCAATTTCCTGTTTATTGGGTACATGGGGTCCTTTCCCCCGGGTGTGACGCTGACCATTCACTCTCCATCTAGTGTCGAGGTTGAGAATGAGTAGGAGGTATACCGCCTCTCCCCCTGAGCACCTACGTGGCGTGTGGCGGGTGAGCTTTATATTTTTATTATGACAACGAAGTACCAAAGAAGACAATACACTGCCTGATAACAATTTCCGGGCAGTGGATGTGTTTGTGACAAGTTCTCACCGTGAGACAGAACAGATGACATTGTTACAGTGCATCAGTTGCAACAATTAAATATTTTTATTGGTTTCGCCGTTTTCTGAGTGAAGAAATTCGTTTGTGGTAGTGTTGCATTTTAAATGGGCCACCTGCATTATTTCGTATTTTGCCGGGGAGCCCTCTTCAGTACGAGTTTACCATGTGTCTTGGAAAAACGAATGAAATTGGCAGTTAAGGTTCCATTCAATTTTTGTATTTACACATTACCTCGGTTCTTTGCCAGAAGTGTATAAAATGAGTACTTGGCGAGGAGGTCATGTTTGTCAGTCTGTCGTCTTTGGAGTGGAGTGTCTACACCGCCAAGTGTCGTCGTAGAGATGCATTTCTTGGGCCAATAAAATCCCTGCTTTACACGAAACTTCAAGTCGAACTTAAGATTCGGACACGAAATAAATTGTATGTAGGACCTAACATTAAGTACGCGAGAAATCGCATGTAATCTTCACACTTTTCACTCTGCTAGAATGCAGAGTCGGTAGCCTACTTTGTGCCTGGTATCCGTCGCCTTTCCTCGTCCTGCCACGTCACCAGCTTCCAGGAACGGACTGACGCGATGTTAAAGTGAAATTTCAAGATATGTATGAACGAGAGAGAGAGAGAGGTAGGCTAGTTACGGGGCGGACTATCAATATCCGTTATGCCGGTACCAAGTGAGGCTGTGTGCTGTCGGCGATCTCCAGAATGGGAATTTTAAAGTTTAAAATTGCATTGACTGTTGCCTGTGATTGCGCTATGCTGTAGGAACGGAAGGCAGCGAAGATTTTACGATATGTCTGCACGTTGGATGACAGAGGTATGTAACAGAATGTTTTTTTTATCAGGAAATACCCCAGATGCAGTGCAGTTTTGCCGTTGCACCGTATTTATAAAATTAAAATATTCTACCAAGATCAAATTTCTTTCTTCAGTTTTGTTATTCTAGAACTGCCATAGCACAGGCCGTGGAAATATCAATATACAATTATTGTCGAATTTACACGCACTAAGTCACTGAACTATTAGAATAGCCAGAGGACATTTCGGTCACTGCCTGTAGTTTTGTGAACTGCATAAGAAAGAATATTCTGGAGTGCCTTCAGAAGACCACGGAGTTACTTTGACAGGAACCTGCACAAATACACGAAAGTGGGCTTCAGAGTTGTCCTTTTTATCGACTGTTAATGGGATTTTCAAGGAAGTTTTAAGGACTTATACTAATCAGGGGTGAGGGGAGTAAGATATGAATATGTTTTTGGAAAAACTACTTTTGCATTGCATGATCCAATGGCTAGTTTTTGTAATGTCAATGTTGAGCCAGGTATTGGTCGGGAAGCCTGAGGGGAAGAGACCTCTGGAGAGACCTAGACGTAGATGGGAGGATACTCTCAGGCGGGATCTATGGGAGATAGGAGTTGAAGGAAACTGGATTTTGGTGGCCCAGGACAGGGTCCGATGGAGGGCTGTGGTTAGTTCGGTGATAAACCTTCGGGTTCCATAAGCCATCTAGTTAGTTAGTTAGTTAGTTAATGTTGAGCCGTCTGGTCTATTAACAACGTAGGATATCTCTATTAGCTAAGTGACTATCGATGTGTTAAGAAAGACCGTCAGGCCTTCGCATTGTGGGACTGCATATGATTGTATTCATGACGTCAGACATTCCAGTCCACACTGGAATGCGTGCAAATGGATTTATTCCAGAACACAACTCGCGGCGGAATGTCTGTGGCAGTAGGTGAAGTGAAGCATTAACGTAGTGTGCTGGAAAACTGTTTTATCTCTCTTGATGTAAAAAAATGTTATCTCGGCCTGTGATGTGAATATCTTCATATTTCGATTAGGCGAAGCAACTGATTGGCACGCAGATAGCTTAATTGTTTTTCCTTCATGTGTTACCTTTGATGAATTCGAGCGGCCTACAACTGCTTGAGATTGCTGATATATTTCACTGTTATGCTCGAAGGACACTTCCTAGTTCTCATTTGGCGTCACGAGTTTAATGCCTGTGAATAATTCTGTTTGCTACAGATATACTTATATGTTGTCTACACATAATTGTATAAGTTTCACTTCAGTCGTCTTGTTTCTGCTTTAATGTGGAGACGTGGTGTGTTTTATTACACTGCAAATACAGATTTGAAATTGTATCTTCGTGGTCTTTATGCATTGTCTGTCATTTTAAAGAAAAAGTTTAAACAACGCGCTCTGGGTGCCATCGAAATTGAGAGCAGAGGATAGTTCTAATAAGTGTTTTATTTTATTAAACTACGCTGTGAGTGCCTAAAACTGTATGGCGCCGCGGTTTCTGTCGTGTTCCATCATTGATATCTCCGTGGGAAAAATTGTGATTTATTTCGCCGTTTAGTAACCACACTCTTTTTTGTCTCATATACTCGATCATCTCCGGTAGACTGGAATCCATGAATTTCACTCACTTGGACAATGATCGACTTGTGTAATTTGTAAATTAATTAATCTGCGTTTCGCCTAAGGGTGATTAAGTCGAGAAGAATGAGATTGGCGGGGCATGTAGCGATCATGGATGGGACAAGAGGTGTGCACCAGGTATTGGTTGGGGAGCCTAAGGAGAAGAGACCGCTGGGGAGACCTAGACGTAGATGGGAGGATAATGTCAGACTGGGTCTATGGGAAATAGGAGTTGGAGGAGATTGAATTTTGCTAGTCCAGGACAGGGTCCGGTGGAGGGCTTTGGTTAATTTTGTGATGAACCTTCGGATTCGGTAAGAAATCTAGTTAGTTAGTTAATTTTCGGTTAAGGTCCAACGTTACAGCCGAACGTTATGGTGTAGACGTTGGTACTTCTGCTTCGAATTTCAGCCCGGAGACAGACTGTCGTGACTGAAATGTTCCGTTGTTTTACTTGGTGCGTCCAGATAACATTTGTCCGGAGGGGATAGTAGAAGTTACTGTATTTCCACTCAGCACGACATGAAGAAGTGGAGGTAGAGCTCCACGCTTTCGGAAAGTCGGTGCTTTGTGTCAGCTTTACACGGCTCAAGTTCTAGTTCTTCAATATTTATTTATTTTTTATTTTTAGTGTTCTGTCTGGCGACAGGTCCATATGAACAGGATCCTTCCATCCTTTTCTCGGACTGGGACCTGTTCATATACGTTCTTGGCAGATGATCCAGAAGTGGTTTGCCATTGCCTTCTTCTGTGTGTGAATGGAGTAATTGTTGGGATGCCACGGAGAAACCGGGGAAGCCCCCGGAGGAAAACTCCGTGTTGCCTAGACCACGGCCTTGCCCAACACAAGTTATAAATTCGGGCACCGCCGAGAATCGAACCCGAGACCCCAGGATTACAAGGCCAGCGTTCTAACCGCTAGACCACCGTGGCGTGTTTCTTCAATATACTATCTTTAAAATGTTCGAGGTTTATATCAGACCTTTTTAATTCTTCCAAATCCCTAACAATCTATTCATGCCAACCGCCAAATCTCATTCGATGCTGCACACCTCTGCGAATGTTAAAGCGTTGTTCAGTGACCTGAGATTCCGAAAACTTTACATGGGCCCCGACCACTTCCTTCCCCGCTTGTCATATCATCCTGTTATTCACACAAGAAGCCAGAGTCTACTGAGGAACTACTTTTACATATACAGAACTTGATGGGAGTTTTCAGATGTATCACGAAACTTGACATGTTCAGAAAATTGTGTAAACGGCGAGGGTGAGGTACAACGAAGTTTACCATTTCTCCAAATGACGAAATTCTTTATAAATATTTTACTACACGCATTGAACTTGTGTTGAAGATCTTGGTATTTGTTGAATCCTTCGGAATACCAGCGTCTTTAGCATTAACTTTTTTTTATGGGGCCGTGATTTGTCCTTGTTTTATTTAATCGAGCTTTCATTAGAACAGTGTATGTTAACTCCGTATTTTAATTCTTTTTTTTATTCCGAACTCACATTACGGAAAACGTAGGAGTGCATACTCACTGTCTACAATAGCAAATCACAGTTGCAGGGCCAAGGTTCATGTCCCGTAAATGAAGTGGCAATTTAATGGGAAACTTTCTTCGGGAGTAAAGACGACGGAAGCCTGAAAACTTTTGTTCATCTCAAACATACCGAGTCAGTAGTGGAGCTCTGTCCTTAACCTACAAGCTACGTTCCCCGTACACCATTGTAGCATTGTGCTTTGGCACGAGAGAAACTTCGCCTTTACATTGTACAAAATTAAATGTTTTCGAACAGAGAAAACCAGGGTAAATAGACTGGTTTCTATTCCTTACTTTGTTGTTTATGTCCTGGAAGTTACCTGAAAGGCAGAAATTGGGTTGTATATGAGTTTTATTGCTGTGAGTTGATCATTTTGCACGTTTTAGAGTTACTGGCTTAGCGATGTCTGTTTATTGTACTGTAAAAGTACACTTTCCACGTAAACATGCTTTATTCGGCGTTAAATTCTGTGTGAAAGCGAGAGACTGTACAACAAACTGTGTAAGTAGAAATTACACAGGTTGGTAACCAGGGTAACGATAGAAAGAGAACAAAGGAAGTGCGATGTCTCGTCGTCTTATGTAGTTGTATGGAACCATTCATAGTGTTCTGGAATAAGCAAAATATTTGAACATTTTCTTCAAACGTGACTTGTACATTTGTTACCGTGTTACAACAATGCTAATATTTGGTTATGGTCTGTTTATATAGACAGTACATAAGGCAGGCCTGCCACCCGTCGACAGCCGCCGGCTAAATTTGTGTGTGTGTGTTGGTGGTGTTTGGGGGGTGGGGGTGGAGAGTGCTGTTGAATTTTAATGTACGGAAATTGGCGTGGATTTCATCTTAGAACGCTCAACATGTTCAGTACTCTGCTTACAAGTACATAATGTAATTATGTCAGATTTAAAACATTTGACCATTATATAATTACGTGTAAGAATAAGTTATTTCTGATGTATTTGCAATTACGTAGACTGCTGGAAACATTTTTGCTTAGCATGACTGAGTAACTGAATTTGGGTTTATAAGGAGTTTTCGCATATCCTGGTGTAAGCTGGGAAATGTCGCTAATTATTATGTATTATTTGGACGAAGTGCATAACGAGAACGCATTATGTCTGTCCGTCCAGTCGATTGAATTCGAGAACCACTGGACGGATTCGGATGAAATTTAACGTGGAGGTTGTGCCATTCTGCACGACCTCAAAATCGTACTCTGGTATATCCTACGAGCGTTGATAATAAAATTACGGTTGAGGAAAGTCGAGAGGTAGACATTGAGGTGCTGCCATCCGGTGGTTAAAGTGAGAAGCATCGATCAAGGAGGATTTATTACTTCTAAATGCACGTTACGAAGAACGCATGAGGATATTATGTGTAGTCCTGTACAAAATACACTTCACGAGCTTGTTTTTGATGACGAGATAGCGACAAGGTGCACGTATGAAACAGATGAAGACAGAAAACCGACGTCAAGGGTATGCAGCAGACATTTTGATATTGGTCAATGCTGACAGCAGGGATGGGATTTTGAAGGAGTATGAAGCAACGACGAATAGGGACACATTAAGAAATACAAAATAAAGATAATGATAAATAATCTGAACGGCGAACTAGCAAATAACGAATGAAGATGACGTTGACATGTTATAAGAAGAGTAAACGAAGAATGTAAGACTTGAGGTTTTCACAGTGGTGGGTCTGAAGATTTCTGTCTTCTGGGTTGTTGCGTTGTGTAGTCTGGTCGATGTCTACCAACGTTTCAGAGGTCATACTGCCTCCGTCATCAGAGCATGAAGATTTCTGTCTTCTGGGTTGTTGCGTTGTGTAGTCTGGTCGATGTCTACCAACGTTTCAGAGGTCATACTGCCTCCGTCATCAGAGCATGAAGATTTCTGTCTTCTGGGTTGTTGCGTTGTGTAGTCTGGTCGATGTCTACCAACGTTTCAGAGGTCATACTGCCTCCGTCATCAGAGCATGAAGATTTCTGTCTTCTGGGTTGTTGCGTTGTGTAGTCTGGTCGATGTCTACCAACGTTTCAGAGGTCATACTGCCTCCGTCATCAGAGCATGAAGATTTCTGTCTTCTGGGTTGTTGCGTTGTGTAGTCTGGTCGATGTCTACCAACGTTTCAGAGGTCATACTGCCTCCGTCATCAGAGCATGAAGATTTCTGTCTTCTGGGTTGTTGCGTTGTGTAGTCTGGTCGATGTCTACCAACGTTTCAGAGGTCATACTGCCTCCGTCATCAGAGCATGAAGATTTCTGTCTTCTGGGTTGTTGCGTTGTGTAGTCTGGTCGATGTCTACCAACGTTTCAGAGGTCATACTGCCTCCGTCATCAGAGCATGAAGATTTCTGTCTTCTGGGTTGTTGCGTTGTGTAGTCTGGTCGATGTCTACCAACGTTTCAGAGGTCATACTGCCTCCGTCATCAGAGCATGAAGATTTCTGTCTTCTGGGTTGTTGCGTTGTGTAGTCTGGTCGATGTCTACCAACGTTTCAGAGGTCATACTGCCTCCGTCATCAGAGCATGAAGATTTCTGTCTTCTGGGTTGTTGCGTTGTGTAGTCTGGTCGATGTCTACCAACGTTTCAGAGGTCATACTGCCTCCGTCATCAGAGCATGAAGATTTCTGTCTTCTGGGTTGTTGCGTTGTGTAGTCTGGTCGATGTCTACCAACGTTTCAGAGGTCATACTGCCTCCGTCATCAGAGCATGAAGATTTCTGTCTTCTGGGTTGTTGCGTTGTGTAGTCTGGTCGATGTCTACCAACGTTTCAGAGGTCATACTGCCTCCGTCATCAGGGCGATGAATGACGAAGAATCTCAAAGAAAGTTTTTGAACATGAAAATAAAAGGAAAACGCCCAAGAGGGGATAACGACATCGAGATGGGAACAGCGAGTCAAGAGAACATGGAAATAAATTGAGGAGGAGGAGGGGGAGTTGTGCGGAGACGGAGAGGCGTGGTTGTCATATTACACATACATAGTGGAAACGTCTCTGGAGAACAAGAAATTCATTTATGTAGTCTGTGCAGTAGTCGTATTAATAGAACCGACAATCTACACAAATGAGTGAACTGTAACCAGAGTATTTTAAGTCGTACGGAGTATGTTTATGTGAGGAGACCTGAACGTTCAAGAGATGTTAGTTAATTCAGGCATCACACTCTAGAAATTTCCGCGTGTTAGTAAACAGGTAGGCCTCACTTACAGAAACCCGTTATCCTGCAGTTAAGAATATTTTATATAGGTTCGCTCACCAGCCCTTTCAGTGTCGGGTTCTAAAATATCTTGGCGTCTACCGCATTCCCATTTAGGCTTCGTATTCTGCGCAGTCCACAATTTGGAAGTGGTCGTTAACAGTGACAGTTATTTTGTAGTTTACACTGTTGAATCGCTTTTAGATTATTGTGCCTTCACGTGTAATTCCAGTTTCTGTTTCCGTAACCAGGCACAAGTGTTCTGTTGGTGGTGGCTCAGCGATTTTTATAGACTTGTGCGGGAGTTTTGTAAGTTAGTTGTGGAGCAAAGTGTATTTATCCTGGATTTAGTTAAGCGTTTCGAAGATTAGGAAAAGAACCACAAAAGGATAGCTAGACTTTAATGATTAATGTTCTGAGGGAATATTAATATTGTCTTGGCATGTCGACCAGTGCGTTCGTATATGGAACAGGCAGGACAGAAACCACTGTCAACACAAAGGCTGTGTGGAACCAAAGTGCGAGACGCGTGTGTTAAAATGATGGCGTCTTTTTCTCACGGGACAGGCACAATGGTTACAGCAGGGGAGTTTCCATGTAAGGATTCTGGAGGACTCTGACGTGGGCGATACCTCACTTAGCTTCTTGTTTGTTTTTACCGGGTGACTCAGAAACTTTGTTTTGGTTATTTCATTTTAGACTACTTTATTTTCCCAAACAAAAGAGTTGACTTGTGAGATGTCCACGTTCGTGTGCTCATTTAAATTGTTAATTAAATGATTAGCACGATGTTTCGAGAGAACGTTTTGCCATTGGAGATTGTACCATTCTCGTTTATTTTGATTTACTGTTGTCACCAATAACAGGGAACTAACTTCTGAGGTGGAAGCGATGAGCTCCACATTTAATATGGTGACTTTAAAATAATGCGTGATAATAGGTCTTAGAAAATATGCAATGTATGTTAAGAGAATCTTTTGTGAAATTTATGAAAACTGCTGCAACAGGTAGGCCCCGCTAAAATGTTAAGTTTGACAGCGATTACAAATTTCCTATTTGAGAACGTGAAATCCTGTATAAAGGTATTGTAACATTTCTATAAATATACATTAAATGTTGTTTATGGGTCAACAGTTATAAATTTTTGGGTCATTATTGAACGGTTACAACCATATCAATTTTTGTTATAATTTAGATAACTTAGACTGCCATTTTACATGAGGGACTTGGCCGGTTTGTGTAGCACGTCAGTAAATATCATGGAAAAGATGTAGAGTGGGTGACGTCAGAGCTTCATCCTTTCATTCTCGCGCCATTAGTGGGATCTTGTCCCGTCCCCTCCTTTCCCGTATGAGAGAGAGTCTCTTAATTCTTGTTCTCACGTTTCATGACTTGGATATGTAGGAAGTTCGTGACTCAAGGGCTCTGATTCACGAACTGTGGTGAGGAGGCATTTCCGGGCACTTGGAACTGCAAAGAAGTTCGGTGGCCCTACGTCACATGGCTGTACCCGATCACACAAGTGGACTTCGTTATCATTTAGACTTCTAGCCGATCGGGTCAGGAATCGAAGATTCCGTCAGGAAGATGATGTGAATAAGACATGTAATGCTTATGGAGTATGGTTCAACATATTGGACCAAACTCCTTGGAGACGCAGGAAACCGCTGATATTTAAATTGATCGTTGGAGGACAAAGAGTATGTGAGGCCAGGAAATGGATTAAACGGCTGGTGATGATTGAAAAGGTGTAGTCCGTATAGGAGTACACAGTTTTCTGAATAATCTAGCTGATCCGAATAGCTTTTATCACTAAATAAACATCAGTGTGATTACACGTTAACTTCTGTGTTTTAGTTCTGATATTTCATCTGTTTGCCGGAAACAGGTTGTTGAGAGGATAGTTTTAGTTTTAAATAGAGGGCCTGGACCTTATGTTTATGTACGTATACAAAGAATCCAATACATGGAAGGTGTACATTAATGTCAGATAAAAATTTTAACAAAACCAAACCTGTGTAATTTTTATTAGACAGAAGACTTTCACTGAAAGTTTAGAATTTATGTTCTTAATATATTTGTACGTCGGTCGTGTTGTTACCAACTGTATGAAGTTAAACAGTGTGAGGTGGTGGCCTACAATTCCAAGTTTCGTAAAAATCCATCCACCGGTTATCGAGTTTAAACATGCAAACATATAAACCACTGTACCAGACATATCGTTAAGGAATGTATGCTTTCGGACACTGTCTGGCGTGTGTTTAAGCCAGTCACATGGAGACTATTTAAGTCATGTCAGGTCGCGTGCAATCTCTATTACTATAGGCCTAATGCTTTACGAATGGTCGGATATTTAAGCCCGAACTAACTTTTTTACTTTCTGTCAAGCGGCCATACTTGAAGCATCTCGTGTGTGAAGTTTAATGTCACCCGCGGGATGTGGGAACATGACGTTTCAGATGAGAACGTTCACAAGCCGCCACTGAGGAAGTAGGAAGTCCCGCGCTGTTGTCTTCGTAACGGAACAAGTTGCTAACGATGAGAAGGTTTTATCAGCCAGCGACTGTCGCATGTTACAACACTTTTCAAAAAACTGTCGTAATACCACGACGTGGAGAACCGATACAATTTTAATTTAGAGGTAGTATCTGACGGCCTGTGACCGAATGTTTTCAGATATGGGTTACGCGTAGAGATGACATTTTGAGAGTATCGTAAGATTTTTGAAAAAAAGGCCCACAGATGTTTTATCGCATTTCCCCCCTCAACATTACATGTAGCGTAAGAGGCTTTGTTGCGATAGTAAAAAAAGTAAAGCTGTCCCACTATACGCCATGTAGGCGCTTGGGGTGAGAGGAGGTATAGCTCCTCTCTTCCCTGACCTCGGCACTAGATGGGGGTGAGTGGTCAGCGTCACGCCCCGGCCGGCTTTACCCCCGGGAAAGGACCCCGGTACCCATTGTAGAGGAGGCTGGGTGGACCCCAGAGCTGGTCTGGACGCAGAGGCTAGAGGAAAAATCCTCTGCCCCCGTCGGGGATCGAACCCCGGTCGTCCAGCCCGTAGCTAGTCACTATACTGACTGAGCTATCTTATACTTAATCGGGTTCGTCAGGTCTGTGTTCTGACGAGTAACACATCGATAACACTGTGGAGTCCGCCTCGTTACATTTAAGAAACTCCCAGCGTGTCGTTTAGTCGTAAAGGATGGGTTCTGCCCAGTGGTCGAAGTAATGCATCAGAGGATGCTTCTTTGTTCGCAGGAGCTGTTCTCGCAGCTACAGTTCAGCCAGGAGAGCGCGTTGCCTCCTGACGCGTTGCGCAGGGCCCTGGCTGAATCCTTCTTTGACCAGCAGCGCTTCCAGCTCGGGTTCATGGACGACGCTGCGGAGTGCTTCGTGAGTAGTAGTTTACTTGTAACTTAAGTGAAGCCATCCTAATCCAGTATGAACGTCATAGTTTAGTCAGTAGAATGATTAATTATCATAACCCTACCATGATTCAGCTGAATCCACTACATTGGTTGAATTATTAAAATATCTCCATCACTGGATCGCATTATGAGCTACCTTAATTCAATCTCTAACACGTATAATGTAAGCCAGTAAAATGTAACATTGCCACAGCAGATGGATTACATCCTGAGCCAGCCGAATCCAATCGTGTTGCCCCTGTAGCTCAGCGACAGGCTGCGGGCTGGGTCCAGTGCTCCTCATTGGCTTTGGAGCTGTTGTCTTCAACAGCTTCCCATCCAGTCGTTTATCATTTATCGCAGTCTGGTGCTGAGGTTTTAAGAATTCGAAGGGTTTTAGCTCCACACGTCCTTTACGCCTCGGTTGTTGGGCAGATCGTACACATTATCCTTTGTCTTGTGCAGGAGAACATCCTGTTGAGGATCCACTTTCACATCGCCAGTGGCGAGGCAGAGGACATGTGTAGCGCCCGCCACTGCATCCCACATCAGAAGTTTGCCATGACTCTCGTGGAGCAGAGTGTGTGTGGTGCGTGTGGAGCCACCTCGGAGCCTCTCCCCTTCACACAGGTGGGTACGGAGACCAAACAGTGCTCACTATTTCGCCCCGGTTTAGATGTATGAAGCAGGATTGCAGTAACAGGCGATCATGGTTATCGACAGATTAATCATAGAGGAGAATAACGTGTTATTACAGCAGAAACCACTGATCCTCATAACCCTACTTTTTTACTATCTAAAAGGATGTTTTTTTTATTTAAATAGCGTCTGGAAAAAAAATTGTACCGAACAGGTTACCTCAGCGGTAACGTGCCTGATTTGAATTCGGGAGAGATCAGGTTAGAACCATGGTCCGAGAAAGGGATATTCCTGTAGATTTTTCCTGTTTGATACTAGTTTTTCCACTGTATTGAAATCATGCCATTAACTAGGCTTCCCTGCTAACATGTTTTGTGCAGAACATTCCCTCTTCTGTGCTATGACCTGAACAGAAATAACTGTTAAAGCCATTGGCTATACTCACCCTCACCTGACCAATACCTGTTCTGACACAAGTATCCCTTTACCTGGACTGACAGCATCTTTTTCCCTAAAAGGGGGAGCAAGGTTGCATTATTTCCACCACAGAGTGAAACTTTAAGGACTATTAAGGTTAGGGAGAGATTTTGAGCTCTTTTTTGTATGGTCTCTTCTGAAAGAGCTGTGGCCTATTGTACTTGTCCAAATAATCTCTGAATCTAGAGTCAGGTCAGGTAAACTTTTAGTGGTACTGGCAATAAAATATATACCTTCTTTACAGACTTTCCTGGAGTCTCTCATAGGTTAGGTTTCCTAAAGAGCAATTTTCTGTTACAAGTAATGATCTTGTGTAAAAAATTTAAAAACATATTTTTACATACAAATACCTCTGAAGCCTTAGTAAACTTTTACCAGACTACATGGTGCTACAACTACAGATCTACTACACTATTGGAGGCAGTATGACCTCTGAAACGTTTGTAAATATCGACCAGACTACAGAGCGCAACAACCCAGAAGACAGAAATCTTCATACTCATCGCCCTGATGATGGAGGCAGTATGACCTCTGAAACGTTTGTAAATATCGACCAGACTACAGAGCGCAACAACCCAGAAGACAGAAATCTTCATACTCATCGCCCTGATGATGGAGGCAGTATGACCTCTGAAACGTTTGTAAATATCGACCAGACTACAGAGCGCAACAACCCAGAAGACAGAAATCTTCATACTCATCGCCCTGATGATGGAGGCAGTATGACCTCTGAAACGTTTGTAAATATCGACCAGACTACAGAGCGCAACAACCCAGAAGACAGAAATCTTCATACTCATCGCCCTGATGATGGAGGCAGTATGACCTCTGAAACGTTTGTAAATATCGACCAGACTACAGAGCGCAACAACCCAGAAGACAGAAATCTTCATACTCATCGCCCTGATGATGGAGGCAGTATGACCTCTGAAACGTTTGTAAATATCGACCAGACTACAGAGCGCAACAACCCAGAAGACAGAAATCTTCATACTCATCGCCCTGATGATGGAGGCAGTATGACCTCTGAAACGTTTGTAAATATCGACCAGACTACAGAGCGCAACAACCCAGAAGACAGAAATCTTCATACTCATCGCCCTGATGATGGAGGCAGTATGACCTCTGAAACGTTTGTAAATATCGACCAGACTACAGAGCGCAACAACCCAGAAGACAGAAATCTTCATACTCATCGCCCTGATGATGGAGGCAGTATGACCTCTGAAACGTTTGTAAATATCGACCAGACTACAGAGCGCAACAACCCAGAAGACAGAAATCTTCTACTACAGAAAACATTAGGACTACTACTTAATTTTATTCGTTTTTGTAAATTTGGCAGCAAAATGAGGGGGAGGAAACTGAAAGAATGTATGCTGTTCTCTGTCCAAGAAGCAGCGTTGACTTTGTTGTTTCTGATCGATTAGATGGTTCACTACGTGTCCGCATCTGCGCTGACAGCCCAGGCCCGACAGAATCCTCCAGGATCTACCCATCCAGACATGTTTGGACAGCTTCTGCGCAAGGCAGGAGGCATGGGCGACATCAGAGACTGTCCAGTGAGTAGATTTTATTTAAAAGTTAAATTACTACTACTGTTGTTGATCCATTTACACATTACTATGCTGTCAGGTATTTCCAAAACAATTTGTAAGGCCCGGAAGTGATGATGTTAAGTTGTGGGATGAGAACTCAAGTACTGTAAAGAATGTAGCAAAAAAATATTTTACAGGATAACAAAGAAAATGTTATAAATATAAATCCAAGTACATGTAATGAATACAAAATTTGCAACAAAGTCATAATTTTTATAAAGGTAATACAGTAAGTTATTCAAAAAATATTTAATAATTTAAATGTCTTGGCACAACAGTAACACATGGAAATTAGTTTTTATGATTAAATTAGAAGAATAAAATTACAACAATTAAATAAGTAAATATTGATTCAGAATTGAATGACAAGTGTGTACTTTATTCATGCTAAAGTGAATTAACAGTGTTGTTAATCATTCGTTCCACAGAGTGCATGTGGGGCAAAGATCCAGATATGCAGAACATTGATGAATCGGCCAGAAATTGTATCAGTGGGTGTGGTGTGGGACTCTGAACGCCCAACAATAGAGCACATAATGGATGTGTTTGCAACAGTGGGAACATCTCTACGACTCTCTGATGTGTTCCACAGTGTTGTAGACCATAGATGGGCTGCCATGACAGCACATTCTTTGGTTGGAGTAGTCACCTATTATGGCAAACATTACTCCACCTTCTTCTTCCACACCAAACTCAGGGTCTGGATATATTTTGATGATGCTACCGTGCGTGAAATTGGCCCTCGATGGGAGCAGGTGGTCGATAAGTGTCGTCGTGGTCGGTATCAACCCCTTCTGCTCCTGTATGCAGTCCAGGGTGGGACACCAGTTTCAACAGAAAGTGCCCCAAAATCTATTATCCCTGTCCCAATATCCTCTCCCAACCACAGAGATTCTACCAAGTCTCCCCACATTTTCCCTTCACAACCCACATCAACTTCAACCCCTAACCAAGGTCCAGCAATCCGACGCTCAATAACTCCGAGCCCAGAGAAGTCCTCCAATAATTCAGCACCCAGGAGGGCAATCACTCCAAACCCTGAGGGTCCTCATCACCACTATAATCCGCAGAGACATCAGCAAATGCTACCTAGACCCTGCAGTGACTACCAGAATCTGACAGACATACAGGCAGCGATCTTCAGTGGTGACAAGAACCAGGGGATGGATGTTGTTGATGGAGACTTAGGCAGTGGAGCGCCCGGCTACATCAGCCGCAAGACAGTGGAGAATGTGCTGAGCTACCAGCAGAAGAAACACCAGATGGTGCAGAGAAGCAACAGCGGAGGGAGTTACACAGGGCACGTTTCTACCTCAGGCAACTCTGGAGATGGCATCGCCATGCCAGAACACTTAAACATCCCAAGGAGAAGGGACTCTGGCAACTGGAGTGGTGACAGAAACAGTGCATCCTCATCGTCATCAACATCAATGGAAAACCCTTACCTATATATTGTTGGAAAGATGGGGCCACGTATGATGTCTCAAAATGGTCAACAGCAACAGCAGCAGTCCGCAGTGCCCAGGAGTCCAACAGGAATAAAGCCTGGGGATCTGTCCAGTTCAAGCAGTGGGCCTTATGATGCAGGTTATGATTCTTACTCCCTGTCCTCCACAGACAGTTTGCCGCTTCAGCAGGGCCTCAAACACAACTTGCAGGTAAGTTCTAATAGCTGCTTTACATTCTAAATACATAGATCAGGTAAGGAGAAAAGTACAAATTTCTTTAAGAACTCTTCTACCAGAACTAAAAACTGTTTATACGTTAAACAAGTATTAAATCATTTTAGGATTCAGAAAAGATCTGATCATGGATATTGTAATCATGACAATTTTATTTTAAGAAATATGAAAATGGTGTCAGTTTTATGGTAGAAAATATACATCATGCCATTCCACAACCTTTGTACATTTAAAATTTCTTATCAATAATAGTGGCAGTCATGTGAATTTTGGAGGTAGAAGTTTTGTTAATTACCATTAAATGCAGGGTCTGTATTATTGGCATTGTAATAAATATTTGAAATGCAGTGTGTGAATCATTGGAGTCAGGTGAGTGAAATTCTGTATGAAGATAGAAATGTATAAATTTCACATTAAGAATTTTTATATGTTAAAAAATTAGAAACTTGGTTTTGGTGTGAAACTATCAGGTCTTCTTCTTCTTCTATGGCTCTTGGGTCCGTATTCGGTCCATGGCCTCCTCAATTCTCCTCTTTCATTAGGTCCTCTGTTAGGTCCATTCTGTCTGAGGCTTTGATTGAGGTTTCGAAACATCTTCCTTTTTAGGGTGCAAGGTTGTTAGCCTTGCGACCAACCCCCAACCTGGAGGACCAGGGTACCTGTCTTAGTCTGACCTCTCCTCCTCGACCAATCTGAAAATTGTTAATGTCATTAGAGTTTGTCTGTATGAGCCGGAAAAATCCATAGAAGTGGATCACTAAATTGTATAATTATAAATTTAAGCTTTTTGCTAGCCTTACCATATAGAATGAAACATTTGACAAAAATTAGGAATTGTAAGTTCTCTCCAAATTATTTTGTTACATACAAAGGCTGCCTCAATAAGGCTGAATATTGCAGCATAGCAAGTGGCTCTCGAAGGTTTTATTTAGAAGGTTTCTGCATTGGGCCTTTGTTAAGAGACAGCTATCTTGTGTTTTTCCTCAGTCACTTCATTGAAACTGAGGGTAATATCTCTAAAGCAGGGTATGGTAGCTTCCTCTCACGTGATTCACATCTGCCATTGCAATATTTGAATTTACATCTTTAAATTAACAAACAAGATGCACACACACACAGGTTTTAAGTGTGTGTGTGTCTGCATGTGCGCACGCGCACATGTGAGCGAGTGTAAGTGAGTCATGTTTAGAAAAATGTGAGAGCTAAAGGTGGGTAGATAAACTGGTAGCTCGCAAGAGCAAATGGATAAAAGTTCTGAAGAGAACACTTCATTGTCCCCACAGCTGACGCAGATACCAGAAGGACTACAGGCAGGTGGGGTTACAGGCTGCTTGTACCAGCAGACCAGAGTCCCTGCCACGGGAGACGATTGCGAACGACTATGCCTCGAGGCAGACCAGCTGCTGGACAAGTCCCGTGCCACCGAGGAGGCCTGCGACTTAGAGACTGCCCTGGTCCTATGCCATGCTGCAGTTGGCAAAGCAAGAGCTGCCATGGATGCGCCATATAACAATCCCCAGACACTAACATTTGCACGAATGAAACACAATACCTGCGTAATGAGGGTCCGGAGTCTGCATCGACGATTGCTGCAGACACAGCAGGACATTCAGAGCGATGGGATTGACAAGAATGGTAAGCAGTCATAATACTCGTTACAATACACCAGGTTCTTTCTTGGTAACCACCTATGAAGTGATGTCCTTGGTAACATTTCACAAAACAACTCTCTTCTTTTCTGCCGTGTTTTCCAGTGTGATAATGATCTCTGCTTCTTCCTTTTAGTCTCTCTGTTGAAAAAAAAAACTTCTTTCCTCTTTTCACACTTTTCTTTATTCCCTGTTCAGTACATCTTTCTTCTTGCTACTGTGCTCATTGCTACTAACAATCCCCTCTCAGACACAGATATTCAGATCCCTGAATTCTTCTGTCATACCCTGAAGCATTGATTTCACATTTCCTCTTTAAATCCCCTGTGTTCCTGTTTCTAAACCTTCATGAAAAAATGATGAATGGATAGATGATTATGATGACAAATGGAAAGGATAGATGATGATAGTGGAAGAGTAAGTGATGAGGTGGAGAGAGGTTGAATGGATCATGATGTGGGCGGTATGAAGATTGGACATGGATGGATGGTTGGTGATGATAAGTGAGAGAATGGACAGTGCTAAGTGGAGTGAATGATTGCTGAATTGTGGTAAATGGATGATGATGCTTATGATTGATGAATTTGCTGACTGGATGTGTCAGCAGTGAGGGATTGGTAAGTAAATTATATCAGAATAATTATGATTAATTGATGATATATGCAGAATAAGATTGAATATTTTGTAATTTGTCAACATAAGAGCAACCACCACTGAGGCTGTAAATTTTACTTAGCAATCTGATATCCAAGATTAGCAAAAACAGAGATTCACTAAATTAGATTATGAGCAATTTCTAAGTGAAGTCAGTTAAAAATTAAAGCTGTTCTTGCAGCAACTTTTCAGTAGTGACTGTTTAAGATAAGGTATTCGCAGTGACATGAAAGCACACCAGTTTGAGCAGAAGGGATATTTGGTTTTCTCTTCCAGAAGGTGGTCTTGAAGTGCGTCACAGCAGAGAAGGTAGTGGTGGGAGTGGCAGAAGCTCCAGCAGCAAGTCTGGAGGTCAGCATTGTCGACAAAGTTCAAAGGACAAGATGTCTTTGTCCCAGCATTCTCGACAGAACAGTCGTGAACTGCTGACACAACTCCCAGCAAATGGTATCGCTTCAACAACTGACAAGCCTTCAAAAAACATTGAAATCTATGCCACCTTACCAAAGAAAAGGGTGGGAGGAACTTACCGTGGGAATAAAGCCCGGACAAGCGGTGACAATGGCCATATTGTTGAAGATGAAGAGTATTTATTGTATGATCGTCCTGGGCGGGAACGGAGCCTGTACAGTGGCAGGACACTTCTGGGAAAGAAGAAAGAGGATGAAAGAAATGCAAGGGAAAAGAGAGCAAGAAGTGAGGAAAGGAATAAGAACACAAGAGATTATACTATAGCACCAAGTTCTGTCTCGTCGACTCTTCCTAAAGATGGGAAAAAAGAGAAAGGCAAAGTTGAGGAGGTTTCCAAAAAAGCAAGTGGAAACCCAGCAGGTGAGGCAAAACAAGGGAAGAAGCAACATAAGATACGCAGAAAGTTGCTGATGGGAGGTCTGATCAGGAGGAAGAACCGTTCTATGCCGGACTTGCGAGAAGGCCAGGAAAGTGGGGAAGGTGTAGGAAGAACTGAGTTGGCAGTAGAGGTGAAGAGTATTGGTGCAGGTGTGAAGGCATCCAAAGATGATAGCAGTGTTGGCCTTAAAGGTGTTGATAAGTCTCCTGGAACAGGCACCCTAAGTGGGTATCTGTCAGAAGGCCACTTGGAGTATACTGGTAATGGGAATCCCAATCTTGAGCGGAGCAGACTCATGAGAAAGAGTTTCCATGGTAGTGCTGGAAAAGTTCTCCATGTCCCTAAGGTACCTCCTCCTCCTCCACTGCGTACAACATCGCAACTATCAGCCAAGCCTGATACTCCATCCAGGGATAGTTCTGGTAATGAGAGACCACAGTTTCCTTTACCACCAGAGACCAATTTTCACCCTGCATATTCCCACTTCCACAGACCTGGACAAACCACTGAAGGCAATAGAATTTCTCATAATCCTTCAGTTTCTCCGTATTACAACTTTGAGCCCCAATCGTTACCTTACCTTCCCACCTACAGTTCAGATATGAACCATGCTCAAGCAGTGAATGAATATTTTTACCAACAGAAGGTACAGGGGGATGCAGTGATGTATGCAAATGGTGGAATACTCTCTGATAGCCGGGCCCAGCCCTTGCATAGTAATCAGCTAGTCACACAAGCAGAAGTTCACAATGAACTCAACAGCAGTGTAACACTGTATACATGTGAACAAAACATCAATGAAATACAGCAGGACCCAGGTGATAATGTGCCTAGTAGTTCTCCTGCCACTTTGCCCTTGCCTCCATATCCAAGTCCTCTGAATTCAGTTTCACATTCCAGACAAGCAAGTGAAGATTTTCCACCTCCTCCACCTCCACTAGATACTGCAGTTGCAACAGAGGCTGTGAATAAACTCGTAGCATTTGGCGCTGAAGAATCCTTCTTGCTGAATCGTTCTTCATCACCACAGCAACAGACAACTCCTAGCAGTCTTCTTCTGCAGCTCCAGCAGAAGCGACAGCAGATTCTAGCAAAGGATATGTTAACGTCAACAACAAAGGAAATGGAAACAGAGGGAACTTCATCAGGTAAGTCTGGCGAAGAATGGTTGAAAGAACTTCAAGCTAAACAGGCAGAACGAAAACTGAAGAAACTACAAAGTGGTGTGGGAGATGCAATGAACAAATCTGGACAGCAGGATAATGGTTTCAGTAATGGTGCAAATTATGACAAGAAACCATCATCAGTCAAGGATCTGGCATCAAGATTTGAAAATATTCGCCTTCACAAGAATCAGGTACCTGTGGGCAGTGCAGAGTCTGATGTTAGACTCATTAAAACTATTACCAACTGTACATCAAAAGTTCCTGTAACAAATGGTGCTAGTGGTAGGGTGTCTCCTTTCCTTTGCCAGGAACAGACTACATCCAGTTCACAGCCTAATGTACACCTGAACTCAAGTTTTGACTCAACTACAAACTTTGTGACAAACTGCCCACCTAATTTACGTGAAAACCGTTCAGACAGTGTGTTTGACACTGGTGTTCTCTCTGTTAAGAAACGTAACAGTGCCAGTGGTTCATCTGTTGAGTGTTTGTTGCCTGTAGGTGGCAGTGCGGTGCTGCAACAAGAAACTCGTGACCTTCCATTAGCAACAGCAAGTGAGGAGGTGAAGAAAGAGACATCATCACCAGGAACAATAGAGACCAAAGAAACACGAAAGAAGAATGGCAAGAAGAAGAATGTGACTTTCTGTGATCAGGTGATCCTTGTTGCAACTGCAGAAGACGAGGAGGAAGATAATTACATCCCTAACCCAATCCTAGAGCGTGTTCTACGGTCAGCATTCCATGGTAAGCAGGAAAGTCCGCAGCAGCATACGGAACCCCACATTGAAGTGCGTAATCTTCAGGGCTCTGAGCTTCACTCAGAACCATCAAGGTCAACAATGATTGTGAAGGAAAACTCTTACCAGTCACAACAGCAGAAAGCAGAGAATCCTCAACAGCCATATCAGAAAGTGCCATTGCAACCTACACATAACATCAGCCCGTGCAATGCAGTCTACCAACACGTCCCGCAACAAACTCAACATATGCAACATCAAATTCTCCATCAGACCAGTCAACACCATGACCCAAGGTCACCTTATAAGCCAGTATACCCAGATATGCTGAGGACCTCATCCCATGCACCACATTTTTCTCCCCCTACTGTCCACACACCATATCAACATGTACCTGTGCCTCAGCACATGTACAGCAGTTGTACACCACAACAAAGCCTCTACCAACAACAAAGAAATATTCCTCTCCAGCAACATGTAGCAGCAAACTCATACCCAGAGCAACAAGGAAACAACCTCTCTGCTGCACCATTACCAGTATATAATGACATATTCCAGATTCCTCCAGAATATCAGCGTCCACCACAGCCTGTCCAGCATCAGCCTTATTACCACCATCAGCAGCAGTTTGCAAATTCTCTGTCTGGCTTGAGTAATGGACACTCTCTTCCATACCCACAGAGACAACCGGTGATTAACACGACAATCCAACAGCCCACTGGGCATGGTACAGACGCAGTATCGTACCTTCAACACCCACAACAATTTGTACCACCATACCAACCTCCACCAGTGAGACAAATTCCACCAAGTGCAAAGGTTGTGCAAAACCAAAATAGCAATAAGGATGTAGGAAGGCATCTTGAAAAGAAATTGCCTCCGGTGATGGATAATGCATGCCATCTCTGTCGGAAGAAACACGTGGTTCCCCCTGCATTATATTGTGGTGATTGTGATTTCTATTTGTCACGATTCAGACCAAGGAACTGATTTTATCATAGATTAAACTGCTGTTAGTACAAGCGGATGTTGTGTCACACAAAACATGATGCTGCGTCTGTATTTCACCATTAACAATCAAGTTGATTGCTGAGTGACTGTGATGAGTTGATTTTTAAAGAAATATTTTTGTAAAATAGTTCTGTTTCCTATCTTTTCAGTTGCATTTCATTGTATCATACATAGTGTCTTGTAATAGTTCATCCTTCATATTGGATTGAAAGTGTGTAAGATGTGATAATTAAGCCCATGTACAAACTAAAATTGGATGTCGAAGAAGTGTGATCTCAGTATTGTAGGCTCTAAACTGTGTGTAATTTTGATATTTTTTTAAAACAAATTGTTAAGAATGATTGAAATAATGTTAGTAAATCTTTATAATAATTAGTATGTGCAGTATATTTATATTTATATTTCTGTGTCCGGCAATGCCCGTTGGGTGTTCTGGTGTGAGTGAGAGTATCTTCTTCTTCTATGGCTCTCCGGTCCGTATTCGGTCCATGGCCTCCTCAATTCTCCTCTTCCATTCAGTCCTCTTGTTAGGTCCGTCTGTCCGAGGCTTTGATTGAGGTTTCGAAACATCTTCCTTTTTACAGTGCAAGGTTGTTAGCCTCGCGACCAACCCCCAACCTGGAGGACCAGGGTACCTGTCTTAGTCTGACCTCTCCCCCTCGACCAATCTGGCTAGGGAGGCTCTACCAGTAGCTCTTGGGACCACTGAGGTACTCAGGCCCCACCACCACGACAAGGTGCACACAATTTATACTCAAACCTGATTTGACTGCCAGAGCCATCTAGCAGTGAATCAGGAGACTTGAGTGAGAAATGGCCTCTGAATTTCGCTGACGAAACATCTCGTATCATGCTGTAAATCTATGACGTGGGACGCCCATTTCACTTCCGCTTAAAAGGAAGTTGTGCTATGGATTTTTATCACCCTTAAAAATTCATCGACCTCGGCCGGGTTTGAACCCACGAACCTTGGGTCCAGTGGCGAGCATGCTAACCACTAGTCCACCGAGGGTACAGAAATGAAGCACAAATAAGCAGGGTGTCTTTTACATTTACTGTAAGAAATAAATAGTTGTAATCTGACCTTTCATAGAATTGAATACGTCTTAATTAACATGGATTCACAATGAATTTCCTATTTATAGAAGGTGTCTTCCATTCTGGAAGGCAAGTGCTGCAATACAAAAAGTTCTAAGGGAAGAAGAAATACAGAGGAACACAAATGATGTGAGCCGTTTTAAATTTTTATTTAATAAAGACTAAATTGAACAAGCTGGTCACAGTGGCCATGTGGTCTGAGGCATGGACCTCGTGTACTTTGACACTGGGACCAAGGGTTCAAATCCCATTCAAGGAATGGATCTTTTTGTGTTTTACTGTCATGTGTACAGGTAGAAGTCTTGTGACGGGCTGATCGCTCGTCCAAGGAGTCCTATCGAATGTCGAAATAGATGAAGAAACCTCCAAAAGGAGGCCCCTATGCCCCACATAGGAGCGAAAAGAGCGTAAAGAAGAAAGAATTAAACAACATACGGAAATGAAACTTACACAGTTTGAAGAAAAGCTTCAAGTGAACAGAATTTGTGCATGAAGGAATTTTTTATGAAAGCCCCTCTGAAAACCCCATTGAATAGTGACCACAAATTTTGTGGAAATGAACTGAAACCCACAATTTGCTTTCTTAGGTTGAGTCTTCATTTTACTGCCATGTCAACATCCGCATTCATAGTGGCCATCACCGGAGTTACGGTACGTGAAGTCAAAAATTTGTTGTAAAGTAACAATTAATTATAAGCTTAAATTTTTAATTACTAAATCAACCCTTAAGTATGCAGCAGAATCACATATTGCCATTAATACAAGGTGGGATATGCGTCACGGGAAACAAACACTGCATACACAAATTCAACTTTAATACCAGCTGCGTAGAGACAATCTGGGGTCTAAGCATAAATGGTAGGATTAGCTTAAAACCTTGCATACCATTTAGTGTATTGGAATATAAAACATGCATACAAATAAAACTGCTTACACTTTGAAGGACACTAATGACAAACGTGTTTCAACCTCAAGAGGTCATCATCAGTGGCAAAAAACAAATTAATTCATATAATACAAATCAAAAGGGCTTTGGTTTTTTAACAGAGCATAAATGGTATGTACTTTACAAAAACCATAGTTACATAACACCTCACTGGACGTTGATTGCACAAGAGTTAGTGTATTAAATTGAGTACTTAGCTTTTATGTCCAGTGGTAGACCAACAATGGCAAACAGACCAGTGGACATAAAAGCTAAGTATGGGGTATTTAAATCCCTATTCGTTTATAATAAGGGTTAATAAGCTAAATGTTTTAAATGTACATATTTTTCATCAATGAACCATTCTTGTACATGTTATAACATTTAATTTGGGTATAACATATGTTTAATGCTTGCAAATGTGCATCTTTCACTTGCTGTGGCACAGGCACATAATTTGCATTAGTAGTCTTATTAAATTTATTGTGTACCAAAATGTCTTCAGAGCAGCATACCTGAGGCTGAATGTAATGATTTGTGCCAAAAACTATTTAAATTCTCAGGTAAAAACAAAATCCTCCATCTGTGACACAAAAATTAATTTTATAAAAAACTGATTAGTCTTTTATATTCTGATATCCTGTGAATGTTTTTTCGCTTCCTAACGGTTGCTATCATGTATAAAATATTAAAACTGCGACAAGAAAAATAAATTATAAAATATTTGAAAGTTGTTCATAAACCTGATATTGATTAATGATGTGCGTCTGGAAATAATATGGTTTAACGTGTAGGCAAAGAGCTCACCTTTCATAGCAACATATAGTCTTACTACGAACAGATGGTGTAAATGGTTGGAGTTGGCGGGCTTTGGTGTTGTCGGTGTTAAACCTGCGGATCTGCTATCAGGGAGTTGGTTAGTTAGTTATGAACAGATGGTAGACTGGAATCCATCCAATTCGTTATTCATTTTAATCTTGTCCATTTTTAATAGTAGTCTCTATGCGACATCTGTTTTTTGTTGTATGAATTCTTGTAATAGTAGTTCTGACTAGGTCACAGATGTCACTACGTTCATATATGCGGTTCCCTTTCCTGTTTAAAATATGATGATGTGAACTACAATAGTACACGATAAAGAGGATTTGTTTGCTATGTTTTGCCGTGTCAGTTATTGTGAGTTAGATACTCTGTCATTGAGAAATTGCGAAGGAACATGGAGCCGTTTTTGCCATCGGAAATTGCAAGACTTGTTTATGGTAATAATAGTTATAATTACCTTTTTGAATAATCTACTTTATAAGAAAGGAAGATAACTGCATACAGACTACCTAACCTAAGAGGCGGGAAATATTTATTATGTTTGTTGTATATGAATGGTTATTTGGAATGTTTGTAGGGTACTTGGTCGAAGCAAAATGTGATGATGCTGCTCAAAGTTTTCTCGAACACTGTCCTCACCTGTCGGAATGTTTGGCTGTTAATAAAGAAGGCAAGGGTTTTAACACAAGACCAGCTGGTTGTTGTCTGACGGATGTTCTGGATGAGTATTGCGAGATTCGCAGGATGGGTAAGTGTTGACAGTTATTATAAATTAATACTAAGCTTTTGCAATATTATGTGTTTGTTCATATGTAAGAAAATATAAGGAAAAATAAGTTTATGGAATAATGACAAGGAACAATTTTAGTCTGTATGCACACTAGCTAGCCAGTAGAGGACTAGACAGCTTCAGTTTTACAGTGGATGTGTGTTAAATCAATGTGAACATCAAGAAAAATGAAAATGACCAAGGACCCCTTTGGAAAATCTGATTGATTATTCTTTTACACTCTTGTTTGATTATAGTATGGTGTTTTAGTTGCAGAAAGGTTACTGAAGCTTCCCAAAAATTCAGCAGAGAAGCTACGACAGTGTGGCAATTTGATTGGGCAGCTGCAATACCTGATTGATGCAACACAATCAGGACAAACGTTGCTTGTCAGCATAATGATGCCACCACAAGTGAGTGAGGTGACTGCATTCATATTACCTGAGTTTAGTATTGATAAATAGCAATTTAAGTTTGAAGAGAGATAATGACTGTCTAGCCTTTCATATCGGTCAGTATGTGTGCACATTGCAGGGTTATTAAGCACTGTTTTAGGTTGGCTTAATTTAGATATTAGATTATCAAGTAATATTTGTGTATGCCTTGCAGATTTTTAATGTAGTTGGATTCAGCAGCCTTGCCACTGTTCCAGGGTAGACTAGCAGCAATAGAAATATTAATTTTGTGTAGTTTTTCATGAACATGTTTATACATGTGTGTTGCCAAAATTTGGGGAGACCATTGTAATGCGCATTCAGATTCCAATGTGCTAGTAGTGCAGTGATGGCTTTCCGAATATCTTGGTGTTAAAGATGGACTGTTTTAGAATGATAAAGAATTAATCACTATGTTTTGAAATGATTGAATGCATTTCTTTGCTAGATCAGTTATATATATCCAGTCTAATGTAATGATTGGCTACTTTTTGTGGTATTTTAGGTTATGTTAGAGGATGTAAAGTAAAGTTTGTCCCACTATACGCCATGTAGGCGTTTGGGGGGAGTGGAGGTATAGCTCCTCTCTTAACTTAATACACTTTGGATTGCTCTCTACTTTGTCATTCACATTTGTTTTTGCAAAAACAAAGTCATTCTGTTGTTAATATTGTTTTACAAAACATCAGTAAGATGGTCTAGTCTGGAAATCAGTGGCTACTGCTGATGGTTTGTTAAATCATTGGTTTTTTTAGAGTGAATACGTTTTTCTGTGAAGAGGATATCACCCTCAAGTTCTTTCTCTGTCACTTTAGCAGAAAACACTTTAGTGACATTTAAAATGAAGCAGTTTTTACATGTGTCTTCCTCTCATGTAAGTACTTTTAGATTTCAAGTTCAGATTGCAGTGAGCTGCACTATGTAGTCTGTCGGACTACATGGTACAACAGTCCAGAAGACAGCCATCTTCAAAATGCAACCTGTTATCCCCTTTTCATGAGGCTTTCACATATATGAGTAGCAGCACAATGTTTTTCATAACGGTGGGAAAGATGTTCACCCATTATACCCTCCTAGCATCCTTCTTAGCATCCTAAGTGGATATTGTAAAATTAGTGTACTGAATCTTGCACTTAAACTTTGCAGTTGAAAGACAAACCTCAGTGATGTCCATTTTAATTTTGGCATATATGTGATCCAGTAGACAGACTTAATTTCTCTAACTGGTATCTTCTGGAAGTTTATGACAGCAAACTTTATCCCGAGTTGATATTCTTCTCAGTTGATCTTTGGTTTTGTTTGACTGGATTCATGAACTCACAAAATGATAGAAAATGCAGCAGACACTACATACATCACACAGATAGTTGTATTAATACTCACTACTGCCATTACTCTCTACTGAATTTTCTGATACTTCATAACAAACTTACACTTCATATAAGATACATACAAAAACACTCAATGCTGCAATTTACAATTATTCATGTCCAACACGAAAGGTATCTTGCACAAATGTTGAGTAACATGCGATTTTTAATGCCATATTTTCAGTAATTTTGTAGCGGTTCTCAAGGTCCCATTTGATACTCCCATTTCTTGGGTTTAGGGTGCTTAAAGAGGCTTACAATGACAATTTTCAAGCCCAGCTCTAACATAATCTAATTTTTCTTCTTTGAATACAAGTACATGTTTCCAGTTTGTTAATATGCCCGTTGTTCTTACCTTATTGACCAAATTCTGAATGCTTTTCCTGTGGGTAACTTGAACTTCAGGAAATGGGTATGAAGATGGCTGTCTTGTGGGATGTTGCGTTGTGTAATCTGGTAGATACTGGCCATTCTTTCAGAGGAACTTATAGCTTGGAAGATGGGGCAGCAAACTTTTCTGAAACATCATTTGGTATCTTCCAGTCTACATGGTGCAGCATCTGAGAAGACGGCTGTCTTAATTTGCAGACTATCAAAGTCAGCTCTGAGTCATAGGGGTATGTATGTTTCAAAGAGTTGTGTAACTGGCGTTGGTGCCATTTTGACAGGCCATCTTCATAAATTTGGAGTTACACTGGAATTTGTATGTAGACTTCTTTAAACATTTTCCAAGCATTTTTTAAACATGACAGCCATCACTGTATATCTAAAAGTCTGTTCTACTCAAAACAATTCATTTCATATTTGTAAAAATTTCTTAATGTTGATATTTTATAAATTTTTGGAATCATATCAGATTTCATTATTTTAATACGCTCTTTCCAATTGAAAACTAATTTTTTTAACCTGCTGTCCATTCTGTGTAACATTTCATTTAATACGATGCTCTCTTATTAGTTCTTATAGTGTTTCTTTCACTTTTATGTGAATTCTTTTAATATTCAGCTGTCAGCAAAAAAATTATTTCTGATTCATTTTTCGCTCCTTATCATTTTGGGGAAACTAAAGCAGAAAACGACATGATGATTGTCTTTCTGCTGAACAGGAGTCATCTGCCCAAAGAAATAGTAGCAGTGTGACCTCTCCTGTATCCGCTCGCAACCGTATGAGGATACTTGGTTTTTCAGACGGAGTAAAGCGATCTGCTGTACGTTCAGGAAAGGACACAACACAGCATTGTTCAAAGGACGTAGATGACAGATTAGCTTCTATATCCAGTAAGTATAAGTAAAGTAAAGCATCCCACTACCTGCCTGTGCAGGCACTTGGGGTGGAGCGGAGGTATAGCTCCTACTCTTTCTTAACCTCGGCACTAGATGGGGGTGAGTGGTCAGCATCACGCCCCGGCCATGCTTTACCCCCGGGAAAGGACCCCGGTACCCATTGGACAGGAGGCTGGGCTTATATAGCCTTGAATTTGAGGTGGTGAAATGATTGTGAATAGTGAGTAGAGGGAAGAAGTAGATTTGGGCTAGATTGGGGTATTCTCATGATGCCATTTAGCCTTCTAGGTGGGTTATCAGTATTTTGGAGGAACATATCACCTGGAGATGATCTTTTCCCCCAAAATGTGGTAACCATGTGCAAGACTGTTGTTCTCGGTGGACTGGTGGTTAGCATGCTCGCCACTGGACCCAAGGTTCATGGGTTCAAACCTGACCGAGGACAATGGATTTTTAAGGGTGATAAAAATCTGTAGCACAACTTCCTTCGGAGGGGAAGTAATGCCCGCGGACCCATGTCGTAGATTTATGGCACGTAAAAGAACCTTACGTGCATGATACGAGATGCTTCGTAAGCAAAATTCAGCGGCCATTTCTCACCCAAGTCTCTCCTGATTCACTACTAGATGGCTCTGGCAGTCAAAATCAGGATTGAGTAGAAATTATGCAGAGGCAGTGGGCTGGTCACTCACTACTCACAAACGAACACGTCCAAAAAAGAGCAAGGAAACCTCCGAAAGGAGGCCCTATGTTCTGGAAAAAGAGCGATAGGAAATAAAAAAGAATATGCAAGACTGCACAGTATCACAATCCAGAAGATTACAGTCCACTCTGTGGGTACTTATTCTTTAAATATATTTGACTTTCTGCTTTATGTAAAATTTAAATGTAATTTTTTCATTTTTCTTTATTCCCTATCATTAAGTGAATTTATAATGCTGTTTCTTTTTTAATTTTGTTGCAGCCAGTATGTCACAGGTTGAAGCTACTCCCCTAGAAAACCTTCCTGGATTTTCAGGTGTTTTCGACACCCGGTGTTTACAGACCGCTCAAATGAGTGGAAACATTCGGACTGTCTCATCAAGCGGTCAGGCTGCAAAATGTGTACGCATTGATCGTGATGATTGCTGTTCGGGGACTTCACACGAAGCTAGTCCCTCGAAACCATCTACAAGCTCCTCTAGTCAGTGTAAAAAGTTCAGTGACAATGGACGGACATCTAAATATCAGCAGCTGTCACCTTGTATGAGGAACAGTTCTGCAGCAGAAAGTCAGAACAGTAGCCCAGTTGAAGATGGACCATCCTGCTTTTCATCACCAAAACGAAAATTGTGAGTACACTGCTAAAGTTTATACAGTATATACTCCTAAGTGCAGTTTATGCAACCTTTTTTCTCATATGTCTTACATTGACTGAATTGTTTTGTAAAATCTTTGCTATTTCCCAGATCTTGTAGAAATTTCATATGATTTAAATAACTCATCACAATTTCACATCATTATTATATACTTGAATTCACTTTGCAACACCAAAGCTACAGAAAATTTTGATAGCAAACATTTAATTTATTTCACAACAGAAATCCAAATGTATATGAACTAAAATTAGCTTTACCAAATTAACAAAAATGGGAACTTGCGATAAATTTTGAGTTATTATTTTGTGTTCAGCAACTTTGAGCACAATGTAAACTCACATGGCTGTGAACATCTCAAGAACTGCATGCGATAGATGTTCTAAAATGAAACGGCTCTGAATTATCTGCATAGCAGTTGAAGCAAACTGTGGATACTCATCAAAGTTTTAAGGCCTGATGTCTTTCTTTTACGAAAAAAATAGGTCAGTTAGGGCCCAACCTAATAAAGACTGGTTTTTATTTCTTTGTATAGAGAATTTTAACAATTCATGATCTAATAAAGACTGGTTTTTATTTCTTTGTGTAGAGAATTTTTACAATTCATGATATTCCTCATTTTCTTCTTCTCCTCATTCTTTATGTTTGTCAGGAAAGATTCATATTGCCATGTTAATATTTTTCAAAGCATGACATAGTATTACGTATGGTATTTCAATGTTGTTATTGTACCTAAAAGAGTTTCTTTGATGTTGTCAGCTTATGGATTTAGGAAATGCCTTGTGCTCGTGCTAGGTTTTAGTGGGTGAGAGCTTTTACATGAAATACAGAGGTCACAGATATTTTCAGTTGTTGCTGACATGGAGAAGGGGTTCTAAGAACTCTGGTGAAACACAAAATGGACAAGTATCTATATAAGATACTTCTTCTTCTTCTTCTGTGGCTCTCCGGTCCGTATTCGGTCCATGGCCTCCTCAATTCTCCTCTTCCATTCGGTCCTCTATTAGGTCCGTCTGTCCGAGGCTTTGATTGAGGTTTCGAAACATCTTCCTTTTTTACGGTGCAAGGTTGTTAGCCTTGCGACCAGCCCCCAAC